>CAWUHX010000313.1:0-301057 GCA_963922205.1 Romanomermis culicivorax | reverse complement strand
TGACTTATCTCCCGTTGTCGATTATTACGACAAATATCAACAATTTTCGTTGAACGTCGGCCATCGTATGGAAGAATTGAAAAATGATCAATTGCCGAAAATTTTGAATAATTTGAAATATTTAATCAAAAATGGTAATACGACAGTTTTCGAATGGAGGAAAGGGTTTAAACCGGAGAAAATTGACAGGATAGTTGTGAAGGTTGAAGATGTAAGTGTTATTCGAGTTGAAAACAAAATTCGCTGAGCGAGACTGCTGTTCTATATTTGTTTTTGACCTTAAAATTTTTTTGACAACTTTAGGATGAAAATCATCAACAAGAAGATGAAATCAATTTCGACATCGATTTCGATACTGAAGATCTTCCAAACCAAGAAGTTATCGATTTTGGCGGTATTGAAGAAGTCGCCAGCGGCGAGTCCGATCTTAAAGATTCCGAAAATGTTAAAGATAATGTCGCTAGGTTGGACGAGGCTCTAACTTTATTAGAATACGATAAATTTTTGAAAATTTTGGATCGAGAGTTAAAGGTTAGTGAAAGTTTATTTTTTGGTTTATCTACCGAACTTTCCTCGTTTTAACCTAAATCTTCTGTTTGACTCAAGCTTTTTTTCTATGCGCGCCGGCACTGAAAGAATTTTTTAATTCCAAGTAAAAATAATTTTAAAAATCACAGCAATTACTGTAATTTGTTGAAATTCTTTTTATATTCTGAAAATGAAGTTTTTCTGCTTAATATTGTTAAAGCTGCTAACATTGATATTGTAATGTTTCTTTCTGTAACAATTGGTCGACTGCTATCGTGAGAACATAATATTGAAATGAATGAGCAAAAACATGCACGTGAGGGGAAGTTTGGGGGGTTTTGACCCCCAGCAGATTTTTTCTGACTCCCAGCAGATTGTTGCTGGCCCCTCGCAATGATTGAGAAGATGACGAATGAAAATGAGGAAGAGAGAAGAGGAAGTTGTCATAAAAATGGAAATGATGCTGTAGGTTACCAATTTTTTTAAAAACAAAGCATACTTGATACCAAAGAAGTAACATCAAAACTTTTAAAAGTGCCGTTCAAGCAAATAATTCCACATATTTAACTAATATAAGGTTGAAGAATATGCTGCTTGGATGTTTGAAAACCTTTCTAAGACCTTTCTTTTTGTTATCAAGAACGAAAAAATTCTATTTTACCCCTGTCCCAGCTGACCTCCAGCAGAATTTCTATGCTGTGAGTTTTCGATTGCACCTATCTTAAATAAAAATTCGGGATTTATCGCGTACCCGTACCCGAAACAAGACCCAAAATTATCTCACCCGAACCCGATATTCTTAACATTTTTGATCTGAACTCGATATTTTCAAAATGTGTTACACGATACTAGAAATATACATCAGTTACCCGAACCCCAAACAACACCCGACATTATCCGATCAGTTTGTTGGACCCGGACTCGTACCCGGTATTCTTGAAATTTTGGACCAGAAACCGGACCCGAACCCGATATTCTTAAAATTTTGAAACCGAACCCGATATTTTCAAAATATGTTACCCGATACATCTCGTATAAAAATTTCCAGGAAGTCCAAGCGTTTTTGATCGTGCGATCGCACGAATTGACTCGACAACTGTCTTCGGCTGATAATTACGCGATTTTGGACGCCAATTTGAACCTCGATTCGGAACAAATCCTAGAATTTAAGTCTAAAGTTGATCATTTATTATCGATATTAAACGATACAACGTTGAAACGTACTCGTCGGCTTAGAATTTCGCCCCCTTACGTGGAAAAATTGGTGGAAATTTTATCGCAGCCGTTGAAGCAAAAGGAAAAATTGTCGCAAATGAAGTTGGTCGCCAAAGATAAAGTGGACGAATCAAAAAGGCTGGCCCAGGAAACTAAACGGAAAATCGACTTATTGAGTCAACGGACGAAAGAATTGCAGAAAAAATTGGAGGACGATATTTCGAAGCGCTATCAAAATAGGCCGGTCAATATTATCGGTAGTACTGTAGCGATCAAGTGATGAGAAATTGTAACTTGATGGATGACTTTTTTGCTCTATTCTCGGTTTGAATGATAAAAACGTCGTTTTTTGGGATCAAATTAATGTTGGGTATTGTTGGTAATTTATAGTATTTATACTGTGGTGATGTACACAAAAATAATTATTAAAACATTTCTTATTGATCAGTTGCAAAACTTGGGAATGGTAAATGGCACGGGTAAACGACGTATAATATAGTATTTATGCAGATCACTTTGCATTCCGGAAGTTTCATTTTCTTGTCTTCAAAGTTTTTGAAGTTACTGGTTTCTCATTTCAGAGCATTTTCTCCGGTTTCATGTCTATTCAGCGAAACTCAATACAGCGATTCTCAAAACAGTGAGATCTCAAAACAGCGAAGTGTCGGAACAGATTCTTAAAATGGCGAATTTTCAAAAAAGTTATCTCTAGAATGGAAAAATCAAGATTGAGCGGGGTAGACGTTTTGGCACATGGCCTATTTGGTCTTCCATTTCGATCTGGTGGATGCTGGTTCTCACACACTTTGGCACGAATCGTCAGATTTCTGGGCGTGTCCCCAATACAGCGAGACTCAAAACAGAGATTCTCAAAAGGACGAATCTCAATACAGCAAATATTGAAAACTTGTATGCATTAGAGTAAACGCACACATCATTTCCATAATAAATACGCAAATTAGGTATATTAAAATCGTTTTTGCTAGTTGAGATATAGTCTATTTTTAGTTACATTTGGCCATCAAAGTTTCACATGCTTTTGTGCTGCAGTTGTGGTAGGTATGCACGGACCGATCATTCCGAAATCCCAAAGAAATATCTGTCAGAAAAACATTTTGCAAAACGTTTGAAAAAAAAATTATTATAAGGATCCCCAATTAAAGTTGTTTTGTATCGATTTTAAACGCAAAAAATTAAATTAATGAAATAAATAAAACAGAATGAAATGAATAAAATAATTAAGCAGTAAACGCCAAACAAAAAACAAATAATAAAGGAACGAAAAGTAAAATAATGTAATAAAAAGTAGGTAAAAAATAGAACGAAAGTACACAACCTGAAGAAATTAAACAAAAATGGCTCAAAATAAGAATAAGAAGGAATGAGTCAATCAAGGAAAAAATAATAAACCAGAATAAAAAGCTGTAATGTCGTGAAAACAGTGCTATAGAACCATAATTTCAGAAATCTGGCGATTCGTGCGAAAATGTATGGCGCCAAAACGTCTACCCCGCTCAATGTTCGTTTTTCTATTCTAAAGATAACTTTTTTGAAAATTCGCTATTTTGGGAACTTGTTCTAATTCTGAAACTTCGCTATTTTGAGACCTTGCTCGCTGTATTGAGACATCGCAATTTTGAGAATCACTGTTTTGAGACATCGCTGTTTTGAGAATCGCTGTATTGAGTCTCGCTATTTTGAGTTTCGCTGTTGTTTATTTCGCTGAGTAGGGGTTAAACCTTTTGGACTTATTGGTTTTCTATTTCAGGGCTGTTATATTCTCCCGTTTCTCATTTCCGTATAGCTCATTTTCCCAATGCTCAGCCTTCTTGGAAATACTTCACTGAATTTATCAAAAAACCAAAAATTTCAGGCAACTCTTGGAAGGTGCGAACGTGTTTTTCTTTCCGTCTGACGATACTGTTTTTGTTTTTTGCTCTTTTTTCTACTGATTTCTTCTTTGTTTCGTTTCTATCCTCCTTTTTCTCTTCACTTATTTGCGGAACTGGCCTTTACTTATAGGAAACTCTATTGAGTGATCTACGGTAATCAGTTGTGTACAATGCAGTAGCCTCTTTAGTTATATAGCTGACGCCTTGTGATCTAAGCAGAGATCAAAACACAACAAAAGTCTTAGCAAAAGCTTTATTCTAAATGGTCATAAAAGACATCTTTTCAGTATCATGGCATCAATATTCCATTTCTTTGATTGAAAGTTTTTCTTTTTACATGGTAAAAAAATTTACCAATTTTCTTTTTCAATTCAAATTAAATTAAACAGAGTTCAATTTTTAGAGCTAAACTTCAAACGCTTTTCAGTTCTTTGTTCTGTGAAAGCCCCACATTACCTTCAACTATTTTTTTATCAAGTCATCAGAAAAATGGCTGTGGAGCGTTTTACTTATGTGACAAAACTCAGAGGCTTGTTAGACATAGAAAACATTTTCGTTTCCGAATAAGCAATTTTTGATTGTTTTTGATGGAAAAAATGTTTCCGACTGTTTCTAAATATATTCTTGCCATTTTTCTCAGTTAAAAAAATCAGCGGAACGTTCCAGATCTGATTGGTAGAAACAGCCTGTAGATTGAAATATTGAAAAATGCATTTTCAACAAATGTGCTATTTGTTACTCGAACCAATGATGTTTTTTGAGAACTTGGGTCAAAGTTGGAAAAAATTCACTTTCCTTATATTGGATTTTCATTCTTTCTGAAAAAAATTTTCTACGTCTGTGAAAAACTATATTCTGCAGCATCGTGCATTTTGTCCTTCCCCTGGCATCAACTACAGTAAAATTTTTCTATATGAAAATTATATGCACATGACTTCAAGTTTAAAGAAATGGTAAACCAATAACATTATAACTCCCGACCAATTCAAAACTCCTACCTCTCACACTCGCTGAAAAATAGTGAGGGAGGCATATTATAGTCATTTTCAGAGCTATAAAGGAACCTGAGGTTCGTTGCACTAACCTAACATGAGGATAATCTCAACATCGGGATTAAATTGATGATCCTGAGTTTAAGCTATTCACAATGTCCAAATTATTTTCTTCCAATGCACAAACCATACTCACTTCAGGATTAACTAATACTGAGGTTTAAGTTCAGGTTTGGGAATTGCAGAAATTTTTATATTTATTTGCTTTAGAGATAAGAAAATTATGCGAAAATTTTAGTGCAACCCGACAGCTCGAGCAGGGGATAATCTCGACGTTGGGCTCGTTATGATCTGGATGACATTCAAATTATACCGAACTTGAGATCAAACCGAGTGGCCTTTTTGTTCGAGATTACTTTGAGCTTGAGCTCAGACCCCTTTAGTGCAACTGGGCCTTGGTTACAGTCATTGGGCACCGATCTGCAAATGGGAGAAAAGGGTAAAGCATACAAAAATGCACCTGATTCAGCTGTGCCCATATTAGGAGTGTGCGCGAAATCCCGTACCCGGTTCTCCCCGACTCTACTCGCACTCCCATGACAACAGTAAATTTAGGGGCCAAGTATATTATAGGTTGACGCTGTCGGGCCACCTATGATTCATCTTCTGCCACTTCCTAGTATTAGAGAATGGTTGTTGTTCTGTATAGTTTTTGTCAATTTTAGCACTTTTTGTACGAGCCTGTAATGAATTTTATACATGCAGTTAGAAGCATCACATGTGTTCTATCATGAAAACGAAGTATGTATTGTACATACAGTAATCATGTAGATTGTAAAAATTGCTATAAGACAAGTGAATTTCATGCGCAGAGGCTTAAAAACGTTTTGTCTTTTAAAAAACTGGGCGCGTATATGTTTCTCAGGAAATGGAAAGTTTTTTCAGTTAGAATTTAGCTGAAATGAAATGATGGGGAGGCCTAATATCGACATTTTAAGCCAGTGAAACAAGCAAAAAGGAAAAACATATTCTCCTTTTTGCCATTTCCTGGCATTTTCAGATAAATATCGTACTTTCAAGCTCCTGCAAGGATGGTGTAAAAAATTCTTTACTGAAAAAGTGTATTACACACTAAAATGTGGTGAATTTTACATTTTTTGGCATATATCATTCACGAAAGATTTTAGCGTACGTTGAGATATTTCGAAAAACAAAAATATGCATCAGAGACAACAAAATACGCTCTTTGCAACGGCGCTACTCAAAATTGATGAATCGAAAAAATTTTTTCTAAACAACATTTATGCAAATTTTTAACGTACTATACATTTTTACAAAAAACAAATATCAAAACTGAGGGGTAAATAAGAAGCTCGTTTCAATGATGCAACAAAAGATCTGAAAATCGCAAAAAATTTTTTTAAATAAACATTTTCGCTCTGTTTACGCTTTCTTTACACTGCACATACTAGATGTTAAGGTGGTTTACTCTGGGCATTTTATTCAGCTATCGAACAAAAAAAGAAATAGCTTTCTAAGACTTATACAACTCGAGATATTTGTGCAGTCATCTACCCCAACTCGGCCAAATTTGCATATTTTCTATGATAATTAAGTTTAAACTGCAAATTTTCAAACCGCCAGTAAGTATCTTGTACAACTCGAGGAGCTGCATCCAAGGGATCAAGAATCGTCTAGAAAGACTAAATATTTGCAAAGTTATTACTGGTCGGAGTTTTGAGATTTTTCTTTACACTGAAATAAGGTCGCATTTGCATATTTCGAAAAAATTTCGTGGTCGTCCCGAGATATGACCCTACTGAAGATATTATTACCACAATCGAGCTAATTGGTTAGAATAATCGTTAGTTATGAAAAGGTGGCAAAACAGTACTCTAGTTTGTCCCATAACTTTAGCTACAGTATGTCTACAGTATTCTAAGTGGTACCATATTGTAGCCCGCATCGAGTTCTATATTGTTGCCAAGTTTCAGCTTTGGATGTCTTATAGTTTTTTAGAAATCTTGCCTTAAACGTGAAAATCGGCATGCCCAAAACGAAACATATTGTAGTCTAGCGCTAACGTGCTAGCTACGATGTCTGCATAAGCACAACAGGTGTATAATAGATTATTATTACCCGAATCCAAATCCGGATCTGGAAGAAGTGTTTTCAATTACTTGGATCCAGATCCATGAAACTCATTTCCTGTTATCCGCATCCAGAACTGAATAGAGGTAAGCTGATCACTTGGATGTGGGATCTAGAAAATTGAAAATCTAGGATCGTTTTCATTTCTACTACGTATGTATTGCGAGATTGATTTAATTTTGACCGAATCCTGCAAATGATAAGGTCGGCGAGTAATCCTGATAAGTTTTTCTGCACGGTGCTTAATTATTGTTGTAACTTTGTAGATTTGTATGCTAATTTTTTTAGAATTGGGTTACATACATCAAATATATTATGAATTCGACTTTCGATCAGATGTGCTGGCATCTTAGGCGACAACTTGATTCGAAACCATCAAGCCTAATGGCACCACTATTTATCCGTTGGATATTATCATTATCTGGCGATGTGGTCAAATTTGCTTTTTTCTTGTGTGTGTTTTCCACCAAGATCTACAACAAAAATTTGAAAGTTATAATTGGTTTCATGGTACTTTCATGTTTTTGTGGTTCCCTACTCAATATGATGCAATCTTCAATTTCCTTTTTGGCTTTATTGTTGCAACCTTGTTCTACTATTATCAATTTTAAATACTGCAGATTCTATACTTGCATTTCATCATTTTTTGCATCCAATACAGTGTTCGTTTTGATGGGACTGTCGTTGGAGCGGCTTTATGCATCTTTCATTGTTGAAAAATATGAAAAATCAATAATGATTTTCAGTGTGGTTACAGTTTTGATTACAAGTTCCATATCTCTAATATTACAAGTAACTGCTCTAAATAAAGAGCATATTAATAGTGTTACTGTTTGCACTGGTATGGTGTCAGCATCATCAAAGTCCTCATCATCTGCTGCCGGTCAATTATTTACTTGTCTGTGGATTTTTGTCGTTATAACCATCATTGTTTGGGCTATGGTCAGAGATAGGAAGACTCTGAAAAATATATTGTATATCAACAAGTCCCTTCATACATTGGCATCCAGATTCCAAATTTCTATCAATATGGATCTGAACAATAGCATTCTACCAATGTCGATCCTAATATTGCTCCACAATTTAGTCATTGTTGTGATAGTTTTACTAGATGCCTGGTTTTCGGAGGATAACGATATTGTTCGCCCTATCTATAGTATACCTCAAATTCTGAGCGAATTTTGTGAAATAGTCGAATATTCAACATTCCTTAAAGGTAATCGGGTGCTGAAAGCGAAACTAAACAAACTTCTGTTCACTGTGAAAGCAGTCAAACCAAAGGAAATTATACCAGCAGTAAGAACCATTGATTTGGAAGCAAAGAAATACATCGATGATTTGGAACATGCTTGGTCGTGATGTTCAACTCTGGTAGTTTTTGCATGTATATTATATATACGAGACATGGTGGGGTGAAAATATATACTCCGTATTTAAGCAAGCTAGAGTCTGCAGACGAAAATGTGAAAATGTCTCTAATACATCAGCAACTTTGATCGTAAATATTTAGCCTACCAGATTTGCAGGTTACTGTATTTGGACCGCAGTTTCTGCATGATTCATCTATGGACCCGTCTCAATACAGCCACTGTCACGCTATAGCCACCATTACACTACAGCCACAAAGTTATCCATGGGCGTTTCATTTTAGCCAACTGTCACTTAGTGACTGTCTCACTACAGTCAGTGTCATGCTATAGCCATCAACGATTTTACAAGTGTTTATACGTCATAGGATAAGGTATGGATAGACCAGCAGTAGATTTGACTGCAGATCACATAGGCAGACATTTGACCATTTTTGAAAAAAGTCTCAGTTTTTTTCCAAAATGAAGCAGAACCATAAGAAACGCTCTTTCAAAGCTAGTATGTTTCCTGAATAATGAGCCGAGTTTCTCCCAGATACCTCCGGCTTTCTGGAGCTCTGTGGTGGACATTCTTTATTATGAGACTTTGTACCACCGGCCAACAGAGAACTCACATTAGAAAATAATGGTCAACCATGCCTTTTATTGTCAAAATAGACACACATCAATCAGGTAAAAGCCTAGAGAACTACAAGAAAGTTCTTGAATACTTGAATACTGTTGAGTGAACACAAAAGTCGGGGATTTCAACAAGAGGATGATCTAGAAACTTGCCAACGAGTGAAACTCTTATTTTATTAATAACAAAAACAAACAAGAAAATACTATTAAATATTTGTACAAGCAATGTTACCAATTAAGTAGTACTCCCAATTAACAAATTAGCATAAAAATATTGAAAACCAAAGATAAGCCTTTTATTCTTGGAATAACTTTTGGTGGCTATCGTGAGACAGTGGCTATAATGGTACATTCACATATTGTTTAATTTGTGGCTACCGTATACATACTTTGTTAGCAATAACGAGACAGTGACTATGGTGGAACGGCGGCCATTGTGGGACGGTGGCAGTAGCGAGACACTACCGTATTTATATAGGTTTTTATCAAAAGAGCTGGGTTAATTTTGAAAATAAAAATAAAATTGTTGAAAGCCCAAGTATTAACAATACCGGGTGTATAGATGGATCAAAATTATTTACCATAATATGACCAGAAAATTGAAAATAAATCAATTTTTGACAGGCCAATCGAACAATTGAGATGGTGTAACAACAATGGTGAACAGTCATTAGATCTTGTAAAGATCATACTGAAATGTCTTTTTAAACATTAGAATGTTTATTTTTTGGCTGAGTTATGGAAACTAATAAATTGTAGTTTCAGTAACTATGAAAATCTTTTTTTAACTGGGTGAAGTCTTTAGGCCAGTATGCATAGACTTGAATAGACAGTCAAAAGAAAAATATCGTGGATACAGATTTGAGCTCGGTTCGAAATCAGACCATTGTCTAGCTCAGTTTATATAACATTAGGATTTAACTTTTTTTAAAGCATATCTATGTGTATACATACCTGGGCAATAGGTTCAACTAGATGCAACCAGATGACTTGATTCTCAGCATAAGATCATGTTTTGTGTGTGAACTAATTCTAACTGAGAGAAAATGAGATCGAAAATTCAAAAACTAACCAAGCAAACAGGGAATTAGCCTATCAACCAGAGAATCAACTGACCAATCCGTCAGTCAGGAGATCAGTGAACCAATTAGTCGCAGTGAACCAACTAATCAGTAAATCAATCATCAAACCGGAGAATCAATTAACCAATCAATCAATCAGGGAAACAACCAACCTTGGAATCAAAGAACCAACCAACCAACCAGAGAATCAATGAAGCAACCAACCAGCCCATCAGGAAAACAATCAACCAATCAACCATGAGATGAACCAATCAATCATGGAATCAACCCAGCAAAAAATCAGGGAAATGACTAACCAACTGATCAGGACACATCAAAAAATTTTTTCGGTGTTTCCTGATGTTAGAGTTTGGAGAAGCGTTTTCTGGCTAGGTAATGTCGACAAAATCTCTATGTACCTTGAGCAAAGATACCAAAAAGATCTTTGTGCGAAGCCAAGAACGTTTGTCACAAACAGACATATTGAAAGTAAAATTCTGAAACTTCCACCGAGTCATTTTTCCAAAACACGCTTTAGCCCAATCTGACGAATAAAAATCGGTTCTAAAATGCACAAAAATGCACCTTTTCAAGTTCTCACATTTTTCCAGATTTTCGAGGCATAATTTTTTTCTCTGACTTTCTATGGGTACTCTGGTATGTCCTAAAAAGTGTGTAGACTATTGAATAAGCTTCAGAGATTGCATTCCATCCATTTTCTATAAGATAAAAACTAAAAATAATACTACTATGCATCCGGTTCCTTATCCTCGTGTGGCATGACAACCACAAATGATTAGGAAACTAACCAACTTTTTGGGCTGGCTGATACCAGATAAACCGATAAGGTTTGTCCAGGTATGTGTGCATATATACTAGTACAGAATATGAATATGGCGCTGTATTCATGAAAGAAACTTTAGTCTAAAGTCTATGAACCAGTCAACCTTTGAATCCAGCAAAATTCTGCATTCATAAAAGTTTTTCCAGATCATTAAATTGTAGACCTGTACATTGACTCTAGCCGATTAGAAAAGGACTTTTAGAACGAACATTATTACTACCAGGAAAAAGTAAACAAATATGTTTGATGTGAGGCTTTCTTAAAAGTTGATATGAAAATCTTTTTAAAAAACAAGACAGACGCTTAAAAGGCAGATACAAGTAATGTTTCGCAGAAAGTCCATCCAAGACATGCACTTAAAGAGCAGAGACAAGGTTTCGTTTATTCCACAAAAAATTTCCTTTTAAGAAAAACTATACGCGCCCCCAAAAAATTTTAGAAAGTACTTAAACTTTCGGCATAATTTGAATAAAACGGAAAGAACTGCTGTAGATTGGCAAAACAACGGCGGACTACACATGAGAATGTCACCCAGCCCACCAGCACAGTCCATGAGATCGAAGTATTGACATTTGGCGAATGCATTACATGGAAGCAGCCTTATTTTCCAGTTAGCCAAACAAAAGTACACGGCATGCTTTAACTACTGGAAATTTGTGGCTTATTGACTTCGATGCATGATAAAATGTCACCGCCTCATTCTCGTGAACTTTTTTTATTTCAATCATCTTGATGTGCAAGTTAAACCATTCACTTTCAATGTCGGTGATGCGAAGGATTTAGTGTGGCGATTTGTTGTTGTTCTTTATTTTGATTTTTTTATCATATTCATATTCTTTCATCACTTTCTGTTTCTCTCACAGACTTTGGCTTTCGAATAGACCTAGTAACACGAGCGAAATTAGGACAAGGTCGTCTTATCTGCTATTCAATGTCAACAGGAGAAGCAAGTTCAATTATGGCTGACTTTTTGATCTGCTCTCCAAATTCGAGAAACACAACAACAGAACATTAAATACAAACAAAACAACAAAAAACCAGACCCACATTACTCTTGAGATCTAAGTAATTCTTTAAATGATGAAAATTGTAAATACTTTATATTGTTGTAGTATCCAATAATTGTTTAAAAATTTTAGGGGCGCGTATATGTTTTTCTTGAAAGGATTTTTTTTGTGGAAGAAACGAAACCTTGTCTCTGCTTTTCAAGTCCATGTCTTTGAAGGACTTTTTGTGAAACATTACTTGTAGCTGGTGTTACAACTATTCACGTATAGCAAAATATCGTGCTTTTTTAACTTGACTGTCATGGTTCCCATACGGAAATCTTACATTTTACTTCTTTTCATTTACAAAATTACATTTCTGTCCTGAGCTCACGTGTTCCTCATCAATTTTCATGAAAAACACTTATTGATGCACTACTTTGTATACCTCCGGATCAAATTGATCTGACTCTGATGACAAATTTTTAAATATCAGATCATGCCTATAACTTGCATCATGCAACTGATTCTCGTCGATTTTCATGAAAAACACCCTTTTATCCACTACCCTTTCTACTTCCAGATCAACTTGACCTGATTCGGTTCCAAAACTTTTCGGCATCAGACCATGCTTAAAACATCTTCAGACAACTGATTTTCATCGATTTTATCAAAAACAGCCGTTGATTAGCTGATTTTTATACTTCCTGATCCACTTGATCTGATCAAAATCAAAAGTTTGCAGACATCAGATCACACTGAAAACAATACCCAGCAACTGCTCTGCATTGAATTTCATCAAAAACAACTATTGATGTGCTACTTTCTATACTTCTTTATCAACTTGATCCGCTCTAAATCTAAAATTTGGAGAAACTTTAGATCACACTGAAAACAATACCCAACACCTGCTCTGCATCAAATTTCATCAAAAGCGACCGCTGATCTACTAGTTTTTTACTTCCTGATCAACTCGATTTGATCTAGATCAAAAATTTGCAGACATCAGATCACACTGAAAACAATACTCACCAACTGCTCTGCATCGAATTTAATCAAAAACAACTGTTAATCTACTAATTTGTTACTTTCGGATCAACTTGATCTGCTCTGCATCAGTTCGACAGACTCCAAGTATCATGCACAATAAACTCTGATAAATATATAATACGCTACACGGCCAATCTACGGCCAATTATTTTTTTTATGTAAATCAAGTTTATTCAAATTTTTCACTTCCGGCGACTTTTTTCGAGAAATGAAAAAACTTTTTGAAAAATTTCCGGTATAACGGATCGGTCGGAATCGGTTTTTGAAGCTGAACCTGAAAAAAATTTTTTCGTCTGTTTTTGGCTGGTGTAAAGTCACTCTACACCATCATAATTCCGTTGTAGCATATATATCTGAATTTTTTGTTCTTCATCCAACAAAAAAAGAATTATGTTCCAGGCCATTATCTAGCCTGAGATATTCATACGATCATCAAAAAATCATCTTTACACCATATTACAACGAAGAATGATTTTTTTTCCAAAATTCCCAAAAGGCGTTTTGCATTTAGGTCCTTACCATCACATTGAACACCAAAATTCGCTAATTCTATCTAATAGCTGCTAATTAGGGGGGGGTGAAGTCCGACCATTTTTGGCCACATTTTAGACTACAGTATACGCTACAGTATCCCGATCGTGCTATACTTTGGACTGTTTTACACAGGAGGTCGACTGACATATGTTCCCCAAATTTCATCCCCAGATGCCTCTTGGTTCGCTAGAAAAACAATTTTAAAGTCAAGAGGTGGGATGCACCAAGGACAAACATATAGCAAAAGCACTGCCGTGCTTTCTACGATAAAAATCCTAGAACGTACAAATTTTCATTGCTTCAAAAAAATTTTGAATAGCTTTTAGGCAATAAAAATTAGTTGCCTAATCGCCGTATTTTCTTTTTGCATCTAGGGTCACATCGTCCTACCTGCTACAGTCAACTACAAAAAAAGGATCACTTAGGCGAGTTGTGGATTATTTTGGTTTCGCTGCATTCCATTGCCCTGTTTGGATTAAACTGTCATGATGTGTTATGTGTATTTTGCCTTACCGTAGATGTAAAGATTTTCCAGCTAATTGGAAAAAGTTAGCATCATAGGAAACTTGACACCTCTATTAAGCAATTTTTTTTTAATTTACCAAATTGTTCAGAAATTTTCCATATAGTAATGTCTTGTGTCTGTCCCAAATAAAAATTAACCAGACAATTCTAGAAATTTCTATAATTGAAAACGACTGCCTCAGCCATAAATTAAAGATCTCTCACAACGAGGTCCCCTCACAGCTAGAGAGATGACAGCACCCTTTCATTCCATTTACATAGGTAGAAAAATCGTCAAAACTGGGCAATAATGGTCGAATATTGCCTGATTTGTGCATAAAAATTATGAAGAAGTCTACAAAGTACGAAACATAGTTCATACTGAGTCTCAGTGTAGTTGGGCGACTACTACATTTGACATCGCAAAATTGACCACAGTTACCACTATGATGTGTGTTATATAACGGATGTAACAAAACAAATAAACAAAAGGAACAGGTTGCAACTTTAAAAAAGTCCTCTTTTTATACCAGAAACCATATGGTCCGACAATTTTACACGTAAAAAATCATGCATTTTTAAAATTTTCACCCGCATGACGCTGATTTTTACCACTCCAACCAAATTTCTATGAGCTGTCACTTGTCTGCTTCACTAGTTTGCTATTTAGCTCTTAAGCAATCACGTCCAAGTGACGGTTTTTGTTAAGTTATACAATTCACTAAGCAGGTTTGACCACAACAAATATGCATGCAACAAATTATAAAAAAATATTTGCTTCATTTTTCTGCATTGAAATCAGCCGTCCAATGTTTTCAGAGCCTACTTAAGGAAGGATCGGCTGACCTGACGACATTGGTCAATGGCAATAAACACCTAGCCTAGATGTTTCATATTTGATGAGCTTTCAAGGTTCTAAGAATTAGAAATCCTGTTTTGTATATATGCAGTTTCGAAACAGATGAAATTTGTATGTATATATGCGTAAATTCAATCAGAATCAGCTTTAACAATTTTTGAAGACCTCCTCCTTCTGGCGGAGGCAGTCTTAAACAATAAAAATTCTAAAATGTCAAACTTCTGACTGCTTCCTAGAAATTTTGAATTTATTCCATGAAATAAAAATCAGTTGGCTAATCGTCGTATGTTCTCACTGCATCTAATGTCACTTCATCCTACCTGCTACAGTCAACTACAGAAAAAATGGTCACTTAGGCGAGTTGTGAATTATTTTATTTCCATGGCGGTCCATAGCCCTATTCGCTAAAGACTAGAGGTAAGGCCCAGGTTCTTTCTCAGTCGTTCGCTATACTAGTCAGATTTAATTATCAAGAAAAGAAGTTTTCGAGATTAAGGTTATGGCAGGAACGCTCAAACGACGTTAGACAGGCGCTTCATAAATAAAACAATGTTGATATTTTTTGACTAAATCAAAAGTTTCAACTGGCTGAAAAATTCAATTAAAACTCTAATATGTAAATTTATAAGAAAATGAGCACAACCAAGTCGTTGGTTCAGGAGAAATTAGCATGAATTTTCAATTGGTACTTGGATATTTTCATCAAAACTCGACACATGCTCGTCACATTTGAATTTTTGAGATAATAATACCAAAATCTTTCAGAAAACTACAGCCTGTAAGTCACTGAAGTAAAATACTCTACTGCTGCATAGAAGCAGGGTAAAACCACATATTATTCTGACGATGCATTGCTAAAAGCTAGAATTATACTTCACTTACTATTCTTTCTAATTCTCAACCAAGCACACAAAAAATTGTTGGAAAAGAAGACTGTCAAGCATCGCCTTTTTAGTGCCGATAGAAGCTGCTTGTTAAACTTGGCGAGCACCACCTTCAGCATCGGCCTAGCATTTCATTACTTTTGTATGGTAAAAATATTTCCCAGAAAAAATTCTCAAGCTTGTTCTATAACACGAAACGGTGTACTGTTATCACACCATCTAAAACAAACATAACGAAAAAACCGCCAATGCCATCATAAAATTTTGGAATAAATGGTAATGCTTAATCAGTTTAACTTGAATTGCTGGAAATTTTTTTGCGTTGCAATGAACAGTGGTGGTTTAGTGACTTTGCTGCCTATGATTGTAGAAATTATGATACTGGAATGTTCAATAGTAAGTCCAAAAAATACAATTCTATTTTCCACCTTCAGTCTCTCATATTCTGATTAAAAATTAGCATGACTTTTATATGCTGTAAAATGCACAGTAAATCGGAAAGAAATAAGTTTTGTCGAGAAATTTTAACCCAAAAGGTTTACCTTGGAACATTACAGATGAGCACAAGTGGAGTTTAATATGACAGTAAACCAGAAAAGTCAGTCGGTCACTAGTCAACAACCTTGATTGAGGGGTTAAGCTAACGAAAACCCAGGCGATGGGTTCACTAAACTGGTTATAGTCCGAGCTTGTGGTTATCCCGAACACAAAGAATAAAACTTAGTTTTCAGCAGTTGCATAAACTCTGAAATCGTCCTGAGCTTGGGATTATCGCCACATCGAGATCATCTCGAGCTTGGAATTAGACTCAAACTCGAGATGTTGGGCTTCAATAAGACTTTTCATTCAATCCTAATCGTGGTGTCAGTTTTAGCAAGACGCAAGAGTTAATCCTGTTGAGCTTGTCATTATCAGAGATCAATCGACATATGAAACGTGAACTAGCTATCAGAATATAACGTATCAGTTAAATTTCAAGAATGATGCCAAAAATTAAGATTTTTGCTTTTCTGATTATGTCTCACTAAAGCAACCGTCCTGCAATCGCCACTGTTCTAGTACAGCGACTGTCTCACTATAGCCACCAAAGTATGTCTGGGCATTCCGCTATAGTCAAAAATCAAACAGCATATGAATGGCATAAAAAAGATCCGGTTGTTTGTTTTTTTTCTAATGTGCTTTTTGTGTCAGCTAGTGGTACAAAGTCTGATAATGAGGAGTGTCCACCACAAATATGGGCAGCTCGGAGGAATCCAGAGGTATTAGAGGGGATCGGACGTTCTTCATTCAGGAAACATACATGCTCTGAAATAGCATTTTTTCGAACGTTCCTTTAGTTCTGCTTCATTATGGAAGCAAATGCCCCAAGTGCCTACAAGATCTATAGTCTGTAGTTGAGTCCACTGCTGATTCATCCATACTCTATCCTATGACTTATAAAAACACCCATAAAACCATTTGTGGCTGTTGGGATACAACGGCTGTAGTGGAATGGTGGCTGTAGTGAGCCAGTGGTTGTATTCAGACGGGCCCGTTTTTTCCACCTGCTTTCAAACTGCTAAAGTAGTTAGGCCCATAGCCCATACAGGGGTATAGAAAACATTATGAGCATAGGCTTCAAGAGCTCCCACTTATATTGTTTGAGGCAGTGAGGAAGGTAAAAAGTATTGTCCAGTGCTGAATTCGATCACAATTTCTATAACACTTGGGGTCATACAGAGGTGTAGAAAGTAGTGTCAATACTGCCATGTACGGAATTCCACGTCGAAGTTGAATGTGTAGGGGTTGCCACAGGTGCACGTGTTCAGCTTCCGGCATCAGTGCACTGGCGGTAGGACGCGGCAAAAAGTGGCAAAAAGAAAGAAGAAAATTTACATAGAAATATGTAGCCACTGTTTGGCGAGTTTTTGTGTATTTTTCATTCTGAAAAGATATTGTGTGATTTTATGGGAGCGTCGCCGCTGATCATCGTTTACTTTATAATTATTTTATTTTTATTATTGGCGTCGCCCATTGCATTCCCAATACAAGTTGAACTGGTAACTTGTATTGTTTTGTGAGCGTAGTGGAGGATTCTATAAGGTTAGGAGTGGAGAGTTGGGTAGGATCTCCTGAGGTACATGCCAAGGTGTTCTGCCTGAGGTTTGGTGAAGTACTGGCGTGTATCTGGTGAACCCTGTGAGAGAGTTTTAGTTTATTGTTTTTGTTAGCCTGTGGTCAGAACTGTTGCAACTTCCTTTGTCTAAACCCAAAGGTTGGTTACATCATCCTCTACCCACAGGAGCCTAACAAGTGGTGGACTCTTAATGCCTCTCACAACGGATAACCAGAGAACCACCAGGAAAATAACTAAACCTCCAGGGTTCTACTTGCAGTCACACACCGGAAAAGTAAAGAAAATGAGTAATCTGGTAGGAAAAACTTTGAGGACACCTCCTAGGTCACGGAAACAACAAATTGGGTTCGGTCGCGAAGATCAGAGGGAACAGGTCGACCCCAAGGATTTAGGAATTAACGCCTTGGAGAAAAAGGTTGAATTACTAATTAAAGTAATTGAAAGCGCACAGGATCGTGAAAAAGAAGCCGAAGAGGATCAACAAAAGAACATAAGTGAGTCTTCTTACTTAGAAAGTAGAGTAGAAAGGGTAAATGAACCTAAAAGAGAGGTTCAATCAGAAGTTTATGTAAGGTCTCAAGAGAATAGAGACAAATATTCTAGAAGAGATAGAAGTTGGACTGAGGAACCACAGAGTTTTAGGAATGCTGAACAAGCACAATCAAATGCCTATGGTTACTCAGAAAATAGAAAATCTAGGGAGAGGAAGGTGACTATCTGCGACAAATGGTCCCAGGGAGAGGATAGATTTTCTCTTCCTACTCCTTGGAGAGATACCGCACATAGAGCCGAACTTAGCCCTGAGAAGAGGAGAAAGAGGAAATCAAAGAGTAAAAGGAGATTTCATAGATCAAGGGCTAGGAGTAGACATTACTCAGATAGTGATAGCATTAGTTCATCAATGTCGAACTCTAGCTCAAGTGTAGAAGTAGATGTTAGAGATGTGGTAAAGGCCTTGAAACATAGACCTTTACATGATAGTATAAAGCTGACAGAGGCACTCAAATTTTTCACAGATCTGGAAAGTGAGTTTCTGGAGAATACTACGGACAAGATTAAGAAGGAGTGCTTGAGAAGGTTGTCTCAAAATATGGCTAGGAGGATAGCGAGAACATCCTCAAGTTATACAGAAGCCCAGAGAAATATTTTAAAGTATCTCGCGCTGACTTATGATTTGACGATGCTCAAAAGAGAGCTATTCAATATGAAACAGGAAGAAGGGGAGTCAGCCTTAGAGTTTTTAAAAAGATTCAGTAATCATGTGGATCTGGTCTATGCAGACCAGATGGATCAAGTAAGGCAAAAGGATATAATTAATGCCTTTATTTACAAAAGTAGTCCCTTAGACAGAGTTGCAGGACGTATTGCCATCAGTGAAAACATGGCAAGACCTTGCATACGTCGTAACACAGAATGATAAGAAGTACAAAAATGTTTTTATTACTTTTGGAGCCAAGGATAAATCGATTGTAGTGAACCAAGTTGTGGCTACGGAAGAAAAGTGCCGGGAAATTGCTTTTGTAGGGAATGCTCCATATGGAAAAACTGAAAAGTATAACCAGACAAAGTCAAGACCACGAAATCAGTTGCAAAAGGCACTGAAAGAAGAGAGAAGTGAGGAGAATGGTGAAAAGATGCAACCTGGCCCGTCAACTCATGATGTCAAAAAGACTAACAAGGAGCAGGCCAATGAGCCATTTTTAGCTATTCTCTCAAAAGAATGGCTGCAATTGGTTCAAACGGTGGATAAATTAAAGGTTGCCCAAAATGAAGCTTTAAAGGAGTTGACTACTGTGAAGTCTGCATCTGCTGAAAAGCAGAAGCAGGCGAAGCAGCAGAGACCCTACTGCATTTATCACAAGAATAATACTCATGCTACTGAGGAGTGTAAAACCTTGGCATACCGACGTCAGCAACAGCAACACAATAGATTTAACCATGACATGCCTAATCAGTATTATGGTGGTGATAGAAATGCTTCATTTAGAGGAGGTTCTAGAGGTAGAGGTGGACCTCAGTTTGGATTCAGAGGAAGAGGAAGAGGTGCCTATTATATAGGATTCCCCAAAAAAGATCAAATGCACAGGTATGACCCAGAATTTGAAAGATACAGGGAACTCTGCAGACTAAGAGAGCAAGGCATCCAGTTACAGAGGTAGCCTCAGTTGATGCTACCTGCATCAGCTAGTCAACCGGTAATTCAGGCTAGTACCCTCCAGGATCAAGCTGGATCATTTGTTTCAAACCAGTCGCAACCTAGTTCACATAATGTTATGGTGACAAGCTGTACAGATGTGAATGATGAAAGCGAACAGAGTAGAGACAAATCTTCAAGTTTGAATCTAGGAAGTGTTATTCACCTGGATAAGGTGACATCTCTTGAAAAAGTGAAAAATAGAGATTTGGCTCATGTAAAGTACAGATGAAAAGTGACAGATATGAAGAAAAAGTTGTTGGAAAATTATCCAAAGACGGTCCCATTCTACATTAATGTAGTCATTGGAGAAAGGGCTACCAGAGCCTTAATTGATACAGCAGCCCAATATACGGTCATGTCTTCTAAGCTCTTGAAAAAGGCATTAGACGTTGATTACACAGTGTACCCTGGTATTCTTAAGGTGACTGTAGCTGATGGAAAAATTGTGCATGCCTTTGGGTATGTGCCATTTTGTATGAAGACCAAATTTGGACATTTTCCAGTGAATGCCATAGTGTTGCCAGATGCAGGTGAAGACCTGATCTTGGGCATGGATTTTCGAGCACACCCAGATTTAGGTGTGGTTATTGATTTTAAAAGGAATGCCATGACAATATAGGGCATTGAAAAAACGATTGATGTAATTCAAGTCCCTTCTGTAACTACTGTGCAAACGGTAGTGGAAGAAGTGCCTAAAGTTAGTGTGGTGTTGACTGATTGCGCAAATCAAAGTGTTTATCCAAAAGTTTGTCTACTAAAGACGGCTATTTCAATTGTCCCATGTGGGAAAACCTACATTCCATATGGAACAGATGTTTTGATCAAGGCAAGACTTTGGGATCAGCATGGAGATGCCACATTGAACAGAATTATTGTCGAATCGAAAGATTCTGAAACCAAATTCAGAATAGAAAAAGCAGTTGTAGATGGATCATAGGAGGAATTTGTAGTACTAATCTCCAATAAAATGAGTTCTGGTTGTCGATTTGAGAGAGATCAAATCATTGGCTATACAGAATCAATGTTAATTGAAGATGATGATACTTACAAGAAAGTGAAAGAAATGGAAATGTTCCAAAGGAGGAAAAGGAAGATCAGACCTGCATGGTAAAGAAAGAAATGACTGCAGTATCAAAATCTGATTCTGTAGAGTTTTATACTTCACTATGCAAGATGATATCAAAAGCAAAAATTTCTGAAAAGCAAAAATCAGAAGCTATAGAGTCTTTGTTGAAATACAGAGATGTCTTTAGCTTGCCTGGTGATCCAGCTACTACAACTCCAGCTCTTATGTGTAAAATAGATACAGGCAATGCAAGACCTGTAGCAAAAAGATATTACAGAGCTGCTATTAATAGTCAGCCTGGAGTGATGTGACATATCAAAGAGATGTTGGATCAGGAAGTAATAGAGCCCTCGAAGTCACTGTGGGCTGCACCTTTGATCCTAGTAGGGAAAAAAGATGGAACCACTAGACCCGTAGTTGATTTTAGAGGTATAAACGAAGTAACTAAGGATAATAAATATCCCATCCCGAGAATGGATGATTATTTAGATTGCCTTGGAAGAGCTAAGTTTTATAGGACTCTAGATTTGAAGTCAGGATATTGGCAGGTCCGGATGGAGGAGGAGAGCAAGGAGAAAACAGCTTTCATATGTCAGGAAGGTTTGTTCCAATTTAAAGTAATGCCGTTTGGTTTGAAGAATGCACCTGCCGAATTTCAAAGGATGATGGAGAGAATCCTTGGGGATTTGGTATGGAAAATTTGCCTAGTTTATATAGATGATATAGATATATATATAGATATATATCTATATCATCTATATACACTAGGTATATAGATATATAGATATCTTCTGGAATAGGTTCGAGGAACACTTAGAGAATTTGACATTGGTGCTAGACGCATTGAGAAAGGCGAAGTTGACTTTTAAGCTGGAGAAATGTGAATTTCTTCCTGAGAAAAACCATTTTTTAGGACACATCTTGGATGCGAATGGAATTTCCCCAGATCCTAAGAAGGTCAAGGGGATAACAGAGTTTCCATTCCCGGATTCTGTTAAGAAAATGCAAAAATTCCTAGGTATGCTACAATGGTGTAAGAAATTTATACCGGACCTAGCAGTACTAGCTGAACCCTTGTACAAATTAACATGTAAGAAGGGAACATGGAATGTGACAGAGTTACATTACCAAACTTTTGAGAAGCTCAAAGTAGCATTGACCTCAGTGCCTTTTTTACAACATCCAATTCTAGATGGATCTGCTCGATTCATTCTTCAAAAGGATGCTAGTGGAATTGCATTGGGAGCAGTGTCGTTGGGAGCAGGTAATAGCCTACAATAGTCGGATATTGCAGGCAGAAGAACGGAAACGGTGTGCCACCGAAAGAGAATGCTTAACTGTGGTTTATAGCCTAAAAATTTATAAACATTATCTCTTGGGTCAAAAGGTCATGATTCAAACGGACCACAAACCTTTATTATCCATGAGGGTCAACACACAAACTAATGACAAACTCAAGAGGTGGTACCCATTCATTTGCCAGTTTAATCACAAATTGGAGTACATTCCTGGCAGACAAAATGGCATGGCAGATTTTCTCTCCAAAAAGGAGGAACCGGATGAACAGAAAGAAAAGTTGCCACCAAAATGGGAGCTTATCTTTCAGAAAGGAGAAGTGAAATCTCTTGCTGAAGGCAAAATTATTAACCAAAACCACAAAGTTTTGGTGAACCAACTTCGGAAACTCAGAGGAGATGAAGTGGATGAGGCTGTAGGAGTCTTCACTTTTGTGAAGATGGCCACAGCTTTAGTGGCTTCAATGTATGATGCTAGTGATGACACTCGACTTAATCTTTTTCCAGAATTTGATAATTATCAAATGCCTGAGAAATATGAAATTGAGGCGGTAGTCACTAGACAAATGACAAAAAACTTGCAGCAGGAGGAAAAAGGACATCCTCCTGGGCAAGCAAAACCTGTAGAAGAGGTAAAGTGTATTTTTGAACCGAAAGTGAAGCAGTTTGAAGAAGCCCCTCAAATTGAAGATGTTAGACCCAAAGGGCTTATCTCAAATGCCTTGATGGCTCAGTTGCATGGAAAGGATAAAGATTTAAAAGCGATCTTTGAGAAACTAGGTGCTAACAGCAGCACCAAGTCTCAAAGTAACTTTTACATTGATCAAGGGATACTATATAGAGAGACTTTTGGCGAGGCAGAGGATCAAATTGTTGTGCCGTCTGTTCTCAAAAAAGTTGTCCTACATCAGTATCATAGTGCAGTGATGATGACACATCAAGGGTTTAAGAGAACCCTCGCTATTATTAAAAAGCAATTCTGGTGGCCGAGCATCGAAAAAGATGTTCGGAGCTGGATCAGCTTTTGTCCAGTATGTCAAATAGCGACTCCAGGAAAAGCTATAATTCTGCCTTTGAATCCAATTATTCCTAGAGGACCGTTTGACATAGTCTCTGTGGATATTGTGGGAATTTCTCCCATGAGTGAAAAGAGACTATATGTGATAGTATTTCAGGATTACTTTGCAAAGTGGGTGGAAGCAGAAATGATCCGGGATCAATCTGCTGCAACCATTATGGACAGTTTTCTTCGGAATATTGTGTTCAGGCATGGAACCCCGGTAAAATTGTTGAGTGATAACGGTTCATGCTTTACAGCTGATTTGATGACGTCAGTGTGTAAATTATTGGAGTGTCAGAAGATTTTCACAACTGCCTACCATCCACAAGGAAATGGAATGGTGGAAAGGTTTAACCAAACCTTGATCAAGCAGTTGCGAAAGGTTGCTATAGAAGATTCGGATAAGTGGGACAGATATTTGCAATCTGTCGTTTTTGCGTATAATGCCACACCTCATACCTCAACGAAATGTTCTCCATTTGCCTTATTGAGAGGTCATGAGGCTAATTTTGGCATTAGTATTGGTGTTGCTAGAAACATAGTTCTGCCAATGAACTATGAGGCTTATAAGCATATACTAACCGAAAGTTTAGTAGAAACTTATGAAGTCATTTCAGAGAATATCAGGAAGGCTGCGGAGAGCAGTAAAAAGTTTTTTGACCGTAAAGCAAAAGCTCATGATTATTCCGTCAATGATTGGGTTTTGCTGAAAGTCGATAAACAGAAAAAACTGGGTCTGCCGTGGCAAGGACTGTATGTTGTTACTGATAATAGGAGATTATCAGAGAACGTGCTTGAAATCGCTCACTGGAGAGAGCCCCTGAAAAAGCAGGTGGTATCCGTGAGCAGGTTAAAGCATTTTCGCTACGAGACCGGCAGATGGCTGCAGTCTAACGACGTGTCATCTAAGGACACGCAGTTTACTGTAGATTCAAAAATTGATAATTATAAACTGCTGTAGCGCGTAGCGCTGTGTTTTTGTGTGTGTGTGTGCGTATGATTATCCCCCCCCATATTTTTTCGTCCCGAATTGTGTATTTAGGTACAAATTGTATTTAATTGTATTTATCGTGTATTTTTAAATTTTTCTCGCGTAAATCTTTAAATTTTCAAAAATTCTTGGTAAAAAACCACTCTTCGCAAAAAACCCAAATTCTTAAAACTTTTTTGGCGGCCTGAATTTTAAATTTTCCCGAGTCTGATTAATTTTTTTGGAGGAAATAGTTAGTTGTTGCCCCCCAATTCTGTGAATATTGGAAGAATTGGGAAAACCGCTGAAGTTTTAGATTGAAAATAGACAAAAAGTAGCGAAAGCGGATACTTTGTCGATTTTTCAGCTCATATCCAAAAAATTTAAAAAATTTTCGAAAATTGATAACGCTGAATTGAAAGAATTCGAGAAAGAAGCCGCAGAGATGTCCCGGCCTCCCAATGGACGCCGGACAAAGCAGTATTTGGTCACGGACTCCCACCTGACCTACGGTCAGCCGCAGGTGGGGCAAAATAATCGGTATTTTTTAGTCGATGGTAAGCGACCTAGGTTATTAAACTTGGTTAATCTTAAAATTATTTGGGCAAAGCAGGATGTTATAGCCCACGGGTGTCTAGATGAAGGCCTAGACAATTGTAAAAATTTAGTGGGAACAAATTTGTTCTGTCAGCTTGAAAAAGTGTGGCAAAGCTGCCCGTAGCGCAAAATTTGGACTTTTTGCGAAACTACATTATTCCTCTACACACATAGCGAGTTGAATAAATTCGTCTATGTGATGGGGAAGAAGTGGAGTGTAGCAACTAGTCGACTAGGGGTAGATAATTTCAAAATTATTTAAATTTTCAAATTCCATCTTCATCTATTTTTCTACGAATTTCCACATTTTGGGTAAATTAGTAAATATATTTTTAAATTCTTCTTGGAAATTCTTAATTTATTAGTTGGATAGGCCGTTTTGGGCGTTGGATTGAGAGGGCTAGCAGTCGAATGATGGAAGACGCAGGTGGTCTGCGCGTGTACTCCCGTATAAGGTAGAAGTCGGGGCCGCACTTGTGTTTAACTATCTGCCAACACTAACCCAATATATGTTTGGTACCTTATTGTCCCCTGCTTGCAATTTCTTTTTTCTTTTTCCTTTTTGTGCTTACTATCTGTGGTGAAGGTAGAATTTAACCGATGTTTGTCCGCTTCGAGAAATTTCCATTAAAAAATTGTAAACATTTCGCCTGAATTTTTTAGACTACAATGTCAAACGCATTGTTAGAGTCGGCGAATTGGAACGGTGGTTCGCCACGAATTTCGGGAGATTTCTGTTGGAATTGACGGAACCGAAATTGGTCGAAATAGGTAAGGTGGCTGAAATGATCGAAACCCTGAAGGTGAGCAGGTTTCGAGGACAGCCAATTATCGGTTTTGATACCAAGAAGGTTACTCAAGAGTATGTGAGTAAGGTTTTCGCGACTTCTAGGGTTGATAACCCAAAAGGGAAGGAGTTCGCGAGAGTCATTAGCTTCTCGACGGTAACTGGAGACACCTTTGTTGTAGATACTACGACAATCATGCCAAAGGAATGGACGCTCATTCATGAGCTCTTAGATTCGGACATGCTTCTCATTGGATACAACTTGGTTACAGATCTGGTCGCCATCTGGAATGTTAATGGTGCAGGTAGAAAAAATCAAGGTGTTGATCTGACAGCAAAGTCAAGGTAGGTCCAGTACCTCAGCTTCT
Organism: Romanomermis culicivorax; assembly: GCA_963922205.1. Classification (NCBI taxonomy): domain Eukaryota; kingdom Metazoa; phylum Nematoda; class Enoplea; order Mermithida; family Mermithidae; genus Romanomermis; species Romanomermis culicivorax. The sequence goes on along the minus strand of CAWUHX010000313.1, from coordinate 275,113 downwards.
GGAGTATCTTCTGTAAGTTCCACTCAGGACTCGTACCAGAGGGGAACTGAAGGGGGATATGGCCGAGGCTGGGGTCAGGGACAGGGTCAAGGAAGACCCTTCAAAATGGTTAATCAATGGGCGGACCCCCTCCTGCGGCCCAACCTCTAGGAGTTTTTGGGGGATTCCTCAGGGGTCGTGGAGCTCGGGGTGGTCCCTACCCTCGCCATGGTAGCTTCCAATACGGCGGTTATGGTGGTGGCAGGCAAAAATAATTTTATATAGCCGCTCAATTTTTGGACTAAAATTCGTTATTTTGTACAAATTTTATTTCAAAAATACAAAAATACAAAAACACAAATAAAATACAAAATACAAAAAAAAATATATTATCTCGTTTTATTGTTGCTTTAAATTTTAAAATTTTTTCTCGTTTCTGGTGCCCAAAAGTTGCCCGGCGAAATTCGTTATTTCCGTCCATCTTATTTCGGGCGTGTACATAGCCCTCGTATTTTTCTCGTTTACTTTCAGGGCCTGAAAAAGATGAAGACGTGAAAAATTTTATTTGCATTTATAAAATTTATTTCGTAAATTTGAAGTATTTTATAGAAAATGTTTTTTACTGAGTAGATTTGTATTGGACGGAGCGACGTGGAGAGCGGCCGACCATAGAGGAAGCGCACCTGGGGTACCTCATCACCGAAGTTGTAAAAACCAGTACATGGGAGAAGAGAAACAGCGACGCCCTGGATCTAGGCACAGATCGACGTCAAAGTCCAGGCCGAACTACGTTCGTGATCGTTTCTGGTAGCCTGAAAAGGAGTGCCCTGCCGAATGGATTGGTCAAGGTCACCATCACCTGAAGGACCTGGTAGGGGCTGGATCACATTTTGGAGGGGGTAGCCCCAAAAATTTGTTTTCCGAGGGGAAAACTGTTATGCAGTCGGGGCCTCAGTATGAGACTCAGGCTGCAGAAAGGTTTTCACCTCCCGTTGGTCGGTTTTGAGGGCTGAGGGATGTTGAGGTAGTCTCAGGTGCACGTGTTCAGCTTCCGGTGTCGGTGCGCAGGCGGTTGGACGCGGCGGAAAGTGGCGAAAAAAGAAAGATAAATTTGCATAGGTTTATGCAGCCACTGTTTCGCGTCTTTTATGTCTTTTTATCAGTGTTGAAAAAGATTTGTTTATGGAGCGACGCCGCCATCGCCTTTCTACAATATTTTTGTTTATTATTGTTATTTTGGCGTCGCCATTAGCTACCCAATACACATTGAACCCGTAAGTGTATTGTTTTGTGAGCGTAGAGGTTGGAGTTTATAAGAGTAGGATTAGAGACTTGGGTAGGATCTCCTGAGGTATGTGCCAAGGTGTTCTGCCTGAGGTTTGGTGAAAGTTCTGGCGAGTACCTGGTGAAACGTCTGGGAGAGTTTGTTGTTGTTGTTGTTGTTAGCCTGTGGTCAGAACTGTTGCATAGTGTTGACCCCACAGCAGCCTAACAACTTGTTCTTTCTTCCCTTCATCATGAAAACCCCGAAAAACCGGCGTCAGAGAAATTTCGGCGTGGCCACCGCCATCCCTAAAAATTCCACTGTAGAGCATTAATTAGTAAGTTGAAGTATAGATATGCTAACAGCCGCGCCTGATAGAAAATAGTTAGGATTATACCCATGACCACTGTTTTTTTCCCCAAATCGTGCTTTTTGGGGAAAAAAATTCGGAAAAGGGAAAAAAATTTTGGGCTCTTTCCCCATTTGGGGAAGAAAATTTTGGGGATCGGATACAGAAAAGATGCATTTTGGTGCATTTTAGAAGGTCATAATCTCAAAATTTTCCGGCGCTCCACGCCGATTATAACTTTAATAATCATTATTATGCATGACTTAGCCCAGGCGCGGCTTTTAGCATGTCTAACCTTCATTTATCATATAATCTATAATAGTTTTCATCATCTTGAACCATACATGTAATTGGGGGGGAAGTGCTATGGGAACCCCGCCCCCAGAAATTGTCGACCATATGGCTAGCCATTGGGCGACCGCCCCCCAGGATTTTCCAATCCTATGGCTAGCCATATGGTAGCCCTAGGGACCCCCATAGTGTTAGTCGGAAAAATACTGAAAAATGTCATTTTTTCTATGAAAAATGTCAATTTTTGAACAAAAAATGGTCAAAAACGTCAATTTTCTCAGCGCTTCGCGCCATAAGTACATATTCTATCATTTTTTAGACAAAAATTACTACTTTTTAAACCGTTTTCGGACATTTTTCATGGAAAAAATCGAATTTTTTTTCCTTCAGGGACCCCTCCCCCCAAAATTTTGGGAATTACTGACCCCCGGCCCCAAAAAAGTGCTCCAACCCCCCCCCAGACCTCGGAGCTCCGTTACATGTATGTCTTGAACGTATTATTTCATGTTTTCATTGGTAATCCTCAATATTTTATCATGATATTTAATGAAGATTCGCATTTTTTCCGTTTGAGAAAGATCAATACGTCAAGTCTCTAAGCTTTTTGATGCAATTAATTCTTTTCTAACGTAAAATCCATTCAAATGCTTCATGGAAATATCTTTCGGAAATTAAAACTCTGCTTACTCATATATTTTCGACCAAGTATGAGAGTTTACAAATAAATTATACCGGTTTTAAAATTTTTCAAGTAAAATTCTAGAAATTACGATTTTTGAACACAAAATTCAAATCTAATTCTTGGAATAAACGTTCGGAAAATTGATTTTCCAGCGTCGCAGAATATCAATACCCAAAAAATTTTTCCGGCGCTTCGCGCCGGAAAGATTAACACCCCTTTTGGGTTCTCACTTGTCATCATAGCGGACTTTACCATCGATTTCTCATGTAATTCAAAGTCATTATGCTTTTGGATAGTTTGCTTGAAAGTTTGTTGCAATGCTTGTAGATCAAATTTTGAACTCGAAAATTTCAATTTTTTCCTCAATTTTAATGAATTAACGGGTCTGAAAACACCAGAAGGCTTTCAAAGGCTCAAAAACACCTAAATAAAGCGTCTGTGAGCATTTTTAAGCGAAAAAAAACGACTTCGGGAAAATGGGGAAAAAAATTTTGACCCCTTTCCCCATTTGGGGAAAAGGCGCGGGGGAAAAAAACAGTGCTTGTCATCATAGAGGACTTAACCGTCGATTTCTCATGTAATTCGAAGTCATTATGGTTTTGGATAGTTTGCTAAAAAGTTTGTTTCAATGCTTGTAGATTAAACTTTGAACTCAAAAATTTCAATTTTTTCCTGAATTTTAATGAATTAACGGGTCTGAAAACACCAGACGGCTTGAAAAAGCTCAAAAACACGTAAATAAAGCACCTGTGAGCATTTTTAAGCGAAAAAAAAACGACTTCGGGAAAATGGGGAAGAAAATTTTGATCCCTTTCCCCATTTGGGGAAAAGGCCCGGGGAAAAAAACAGTGCCCATGACCATACCTGTAAGACCTCCGACCAGTTGGGGGGGGGGGGGTAAATCCGAAATTTTGGGGGGGGGGTAGGAAAAAGTCGAAATTTTTCCCAAAAAAGGCCAAAAAACATACACTTTTTGACAAATTTTTTTAATTTTTTCCCAACTGGGGGGGGTTGGGGGGGGGGGGGAAATGATTTTGGGTATAGGGTTGGCCGAGTTGGGGGGGGGTCCCCCCCCCAACCCCCCCCAAGTACAGGTATGCCCATGACCGGCGCTAAGCGCCAGAAAATTTTGAGATTTAGGTCAGTGTTTTTTTTTGTGCCAAAACATGGTTTTTGGCACAAAAAAATTTGGAATGGCACAAAAAATTTTGAGCGTTTGTGCCAATTGGCACAAATTTTTTGGCTGGTCAAAAATTAAATTTCCTTTATTTTTAGAGGTTTAGGGCTGAAAATGCAGAAATTTTTCGGCGCTTCGCGCCGAATCAATGAATGTAATATTTCCTATTCGTATATTTGACCCGAACGCGAACGATTTCTCTTTGAACAGTGTATTAGTATCGTTGCAGCAATCTTTATAGGCTGTCAAGAGACTGATGAATGAAAAGAAATTCTGAATATTCTCTCCTTCATTCAGTCAGATTCGGATTTAAAACTGAAATTGTTACTTTTTGTGTTTGATTGATTCGAACAGAAAAATCGATATCGTTGATAATGGCACAATGTTTCGATCGAAAATTAACGCGATTTCCGACTTTATTTTCTCTAGTCTTTACATGGTTGTTAAATATACATAACATAGATATTCGAACCAATTTGAACTTCCTGAACAATTCTAGAGCTTTAAAATTATCTCAGCACTCCATTTCTTTTTGGAATTTCGTGAAATATTTTGTTGCACAGTTTTTTCTCTTCTCACTGACATGGTTAGCTGAAAAATAGGTTGGGCATGATTTTTACAAAAAATTAATGCGTTAAACAATAACTTTTTATCAAACTTTTGGCCTAAAATTTTTCCGCAGTTTTCAGTATGTCTCTAGTAAAAAAATTTTTTTTGTGCCATTGGCACAAATTTTTTTGGCCTCTTGTGCCAATTGGCACAAATGTCCGTGCACAAAAAAAACGCTGATTTAGGTCCACCAAAACGCATCTTTTAAGTTTTGAATTCCCCAAAATTTTTCCCACAATGAGAACCATACCCAAAATTTTTTCCCTCATTTCGAAATTTTTTTCCTCAAAAGACCCCACACTTGCTGGCAACACATTCTGAAAATGCAAAAAATTAAAAAATAGCGCTCCGGTTCCTATAGTAGATCTGTTGTCGTTGCATATTTATATAGTAGCTGTTTCCACATGCTTTTGTACCTATAAATGCGCAAACGCCCAATTATATTCCGCTGATAAGAATTTCAGTTGAGACAACAACGCGTGTTTTTATCAATTAAAGACAACGAATAAACGAAAAAGTCGGAAAATCTGGAAAAAGTGTTGACAATGACATTTTTCATTAAAAAAAAATGTTCTATTCACAGGGTAGTTGGGCTTCCAAATTCCAATCGAAGTATGTACAATAGGATTTAATACAGCGGCACACGAAGTTCAAATCTGAAAAAAGAGAATGCATATATAATTATTCAAAAATGGGACTCAATTTAACACAATTTGATGCCACTTTTTTTTGTTTGATATTGAACTTTTTCTTTGATATCCATTAGTGAAGACTAATTTAGTCCAACTAAATTTTCCATTGTAAAATAAACAGGCTATTTATTTTTGAATAATGTGGTTCCTCTGAAGCAGATATTCTTGCAAAAATTACTTACGCTTTTTTGGTTTTTGATGAGTGTTGACAGGAAATCAATTTTAAAAAATTATACTACCCTGGTGGATTCTGCGGATTCGAAAATTTCATCAGATTTCGTTGATATTCGAGACGAATTTAGATGTGGAAAGCTCAGTGTTGCTGGTACACTTTTCTTTGTTCAAAAATTATAACTTTTCTGAACTATGAATCATGCTTTTTTAGACAACTTTGACTGGAGTGGGACAAAATCTTTGAAGTTCAATCTCTTGTGGCTTGGAACAGAGAATGGGATTAACTATATGTATGTCTGGCCATGTTTACGATTCTATTTACTGTCACAGAATAGAGAATAATGTCACAAGTCAGGAGAATAGAACACAGATAAGACCAAGATCAGGAAGAACAGGAAAGTCTGGAAGGCATTACTAGAGCATCAGGTATTCATCAAAATAAAAAAAATTCCAAAAGATCGTACTGCCTAAAACTATCATATTACAGTAACAGAGAGACAGAGACTATTGTATTGTTTCGTGATCAGTAGTCGATTTTAGTGCTTTCTACGGAATACAAGAAAGGGACCCTTCAGGATAATTAATCTGCAACCATATAGAGGTCAGGGGATGGCAGTGGCCCCTCGTGGGGCCCCACCCCGAGGAGTTTCTGAGGGATTCCTCAGGGGTCGTGGAGCTCGGGGTGGTCCCTATCCTCACCATGGCAGCTTCCAATATGGCGGTTATGGTGGCGGCAGACAACAATATAGCCTCATAATTTTTTGACCAAAAATTGTTCTTTCTTACAAATTTTATTTCAAAAAATATAAAATACAAAAACACAAATAAAATACAAAATACAAAAAATATATATTATCTCGTTTTATTGTTGCTCTAAATTTTTAAATTTTTTCGCATTTCCAGTGCTCAAAACTTGCCTGGCAAAAATTCGTTTTTCTGTCCATCTTATTTCCGGTGTGTACATAGCCCTCATATTTTTCTCCTTAATTTCAGGGCCTGAAAAAGATGAAGATGTGACAAATTTTATTCGTCTTTATAAAAATATTTCGTAATCAGGTAGAATGGAAATATTATATAAAAATCTTTTTATTGTGTAGATTTGTATTGGACAGGGCAACATGGCAAGTGGCCGACTATAGAGGAAGCGCACATGTGGTAACTTGATCCCTACGCTAGAAAAACCAGTACACGGGAGAAGAGGAACGGCGACGCCCCAGATATAGGCACTGATCAACGTGAAAGTCCAGTCTGAACTTCATTCGTGATGGTACTGGTAGCCTGAAAAGGAGTGCCCTGCGGAATGGATTGATCAAAGTCGCCATCGCCTGAAGGACCTGGTAGGGGCTGGATTGCATTTTGGAGGGGGTAGCCCCAAAAATTTGTTTTCTGAGGGGAAAACTGTTATGCAGTTGGGGCCTCAGTATGAGACTCAGGCTGCAGAAAGGTTTTCACCTCCCATTGGTCCGTTTTGAGGGCGGAGGGATGTCGGGTTGCCACAGGTGCACATGTTCAGCTTCCGGCATTGGTGTGCAGGTGGTAGGATGCGGTGAAAAGTGGCCAAAAGAAAGAAGAAAATTTACATAGAAATATGTAGCCACTGTTTCGCGAGTCTTTGTGTATTTTTCATTCTGAAAAGATATTATGTGATTTTATGAGAGCATTGCCGCGGATCGTCGTTTACTTTATAATTATTTTATTATTGTTATTGGCGTCTCCCATTGCATTCCCAATACTAGTTGAACCGGTAACTTGTATTGTTTTGTGAGCGTAGTGAAGGATTCTATAAGGTTAGGAGTGGAGACTTGGGTAGGATCTCCTGAGTTATGTGCCAAGGTGTTCTGCCTGAGGTTTGGTGAAGTACTGGCGAGTATCTGGTGAACCCTGTGAGAGAGTTTTTAGTTTATTGTTTTTGTTAGCCTGTGGTCAGAACTGTTGCAACTTCCTTTGTCTAAACCCAAAGGTTGGTTACATCATCCTCTACCCACATGAGCCTAACAAATGCACACCAACAGCTTCAATGCACTGAGTCTTGTCGTTTCCACTCATCCCTCTTGAGCCAGGCCACAAGAAGTGGATTTTCAGCACCAGTCGAGGCAGCAGCCAGCGATAGCATCAGCAATTCCTATAGCTAAGCCACAAGTCGACAATTAGGTAACAGGAATCGGGACAGATGTCCACCAAGTCTCATTTTTTTTGCAGAGTGGCAGTGGAGAAGAAGTGTCAGGTGCGAACCTGAGAACCTTTCAAAGAAACATTCAAATATGTGTCCCAAAACAATGCTAAAGCATAGGGAATCATCAAAAAACGTGTCCTGAATACGTGAAAAATGTGTCTGGAACAAAATTCCTGGTGAAAATTCTGTATAAAATTAGTAAAACTGTTAGATTGTTAGATTGTATGACCCTCGGGCGTTTTTTTTTAAATTTTCCCAAGTCGTGCTCCCAAAGAATAAAAAACGTGTCCCAAAAACAATGGTTAAGCATAGGAAAGCATTGAAGAACGTGTCTCAAGTAAATAAAAACTGTGTCCCAAGCAAAATTTTTTGTAAAAAACGAGTAAAACCCTTAGATTGTCAGATGGTATGGATAACCCATACACGTTTAAAAAACGTTCCCTAGATTCCAAGAGTCTGCCCATTAAATTCTAAGTTGTTTGTACAATTTTTTGTGGGTAAAAACGTTATATCATTAGATTTTGCACTTGGATCATTACGATTTAACAATATAATGGTATACTTGCTAGATCATTAGATCCTATGCTAGGGGTCCCTTTTTAAAATCTAATGGTTTTACTTGTTAGACGAAATTAAAATGTTGGCATTGTCAAGAATGAGCGAAATAAACCAGCCACTTGGCAAAGCATAAATCTATCAAAATGAATTAGTGTAGACTAGATAGTGAACAACTAACATACTTGACGGTATCAAATTACCAGACGTTCTAGGTAGTAATGTATTGCATAAAATATGTAAATTACGTAAATACGTAATACGCAAAATAATAAAAAATACGCAAAATAATAAAAAATACGCAAAATAATAAAAAATACGCAAAATAATTACTTGAATGCAATTATGTAAATTACATTAAACGATATGACTCTCAGGCATTTTAAAAAAATTTAAAGAATGCAAGATGAACGGGCACTTCACAAACTTAAGTCAACAGAAAATTTTTGTAAAAATTTTGTAAAAAACGAGTAAAACCATTAGATTGTTAGATTCTACCACCCTCTGACATTTCTTGAAATTTTTCCAAGAATGCAGGACAACTGACCACAACAGTCAGCAACTAGAGTAACGATTTTCCAAAAATGTTTTACATTTCAATAGAATCTAATAGTTCCAAAAAATTTCTGTACAATTTCAGAGAGTAAAACAGTTAGATTGTTGGATCCTAATATCTAGCAGTTTCGAAGTGATTCTTTAAAATCTAATGATCAAATGGTTTTACTAATTTTTTACAAAACTTTTTGTAAAAAAATCCTTTGGACAAGAATTTCTACATCATTTATCAACTTTGATGTATATATTTATATGTTTTTGAGTTTTTTCTTCATGGATTTTGTCACAGTGATGTCTACGGACTTATTAAGAAGCCTTAATAAAACGATTTTTACAGCAATTTAAAAGTAAATGTAGATGTAAGAGATGAAGGATGTTATACCCTAGTGAATAATGTGTTAAAATCGTATATCTCATTCAAATTTTTCACAGGTGCTGTATATTTTCTCTTTCCTCTTCTACAATAATATGGCTTGAAGTACAAGTATATCATATGTTAAGAAAGTTTACTTAAACCTAACTTGACTATTACGTGTCCAAATTCATGTGTGGCAAATTCATTCATAGCACTTTTCAAATTGATTTCAACATTGCTAATATCATGTGACCTTAAAGACAAATAAAGAGGCTTTTTAAACATTCTGTCAGCAACTTTCGCACACCTTCCTTCCATGACCAAAATTCTCAATAAAGGTGCTAATGTATTTCCTACAATTTGATTTTCTACAATGTTACGATATATATGTGTATGCTCAATGTTCCCTACATATAATGGCTTATTAAGAGCTGTACATTTCGCATATCCTTCATTCAAAATCTTGTAACCAACTTCATAATATTTGAACAACAATATTTGAAGAAAATTTCAGTATTTTCAAATACCAAAATGTGTGCCAATGTTTTTGATAAAGAAAAAGATGTCACAGTAAAATTTTTGGATAATATGTTGACTTTTCTATAGTCTGGTTTTTATAAAATGCTTCCAAATAGAAAAGTGACACAATATAATACTGTCGTCAAAATCGTTTAGACAGAGTTTTCGCCGTAAAATTTTTCACTCGAAAAATTGTTCAAGTGAGATCAGTATGCTCAGAAATTTTCAGACCTATATCGCATATTGTTCGTTAGAAAATCGAGAAAATCTGAAATACTACTTGCTTTCCACTTTTATTATTTAGATGCATTTCAAGAAAAACAGACTATACTATTATGATCCTGCTGAAAATGGCATAAAGCATCTCTTAGATCTCGAACATGTTTTGTTTTGGAATAGAAAACCTGATTCAATGCTAAAATTATATGATGTCCTATTTTATAAAATTTTATAGGCAATTCAGTATGGAACTACGAGTTTATACGATATTCGATATGTAAAATATGTTCTCCTTTAGAACAACCTGATTTTATCCACATATAAGGATGAATTATTTTAGCTAAACCTACTTCCCACACTCATTCTAATTTGATAATTACAGGTAAATGTACATTAAAAGTTGGAGGCATTCCACTTTCCTCAGTATTGCTGGGGAAGTTAAAGTAAAATTGATTTTAAATGACATTGTACTCTAAAAAATGTTTGTATGTATTTTAAAACGTTTCGATTTTAAATAATAAGATATGGATAACTTGAAACCTCTGAATTTTGTTCAAAGAAAAGACAAGCTAACATTTTAATATGTGAAAAATTTCATGAAAACAAAATATACAAAGCTATATTATAAGTTTGATCCTGACTGACGAGCTGTCTTAAACACGCTTTCTATAATTACTGCTAAAATTATTCAATGTTATAAAATATTCTTGATGTATTTGGCTAAATTCCTAATACAATTCGTCAATGAAAGCTGGACATATTCCACATGCTTTTCCAAGTTTGGCCATAAAAATTGGCATAAAACAGCAAAAAGCTGTTGTCTTCTTACAGGCCATAGGTATTCCTAGTTGTCTTTGCAAATCATCACAGGCATCTGCTATTTGTTTCTAAGAAGCCTTTGTTTCAGATGAAAAGCCACTCCAAAAATATCACCAGTACACATTTTCTTCAGGCATTAAAGATTGACCTATAAGTAATTTAACAGTGCTATAGAAGTTTGAAAGTGTAGAATGTTTCTACATTTTATATTGTTCTGCAGTAACTGTAATAGTTGTTCAACCGATGTTGACTTTTTTTGCAGGCTGGATAATCACCTAAAGGCAACTACTCCGCACAAAAACACAGAAAAAACGTAGATGTAAACATTACTTCAAGGTATTACTGTAGTTTTTTGGAAAGAGTATCATCCTGCCGGCAACATTTAAAACAAAATACTTGAATTAAAAGTGTTTTCTCAGTTTGTTTTTTCACCCTCGTAGTATTTGGAAGAACTATGCACACAAAACTATCATCCCACAATAAGAAACAATCAATATTGATATATGAGCATGTGGATTTTCTTCAATCAAATCTTTATCATTCTCGTTTATAGCAATAATTTTTATCTAAAAATTGGCATACAGTGTCTCCAATAATTTCATGCCCCGTAAATAGTAAACAGTAGATTATGGTATATAGAAATCAATTTTTCTTTGGATGTGTAAGTCTCACTATTACGCTACTTCAAAATATAACTGAAACAATTATTAATACATCCAACTTTTTCATATAAACGAGTAATTGTGACAGATTGATGTTGTGAATCACTTGATGCCAGGGACAGTGATGCTCCTGATTTTTGTGACCTGTGTTACAACATCAGTTGAATTTGATACTATTATAAATTCTTTGTAAAGCTACTTCACTGCCGATTAAAATATATAACTTTTCAGAGCTGATGATTTTGCAATCCACAAACCAAAAATTATTATCACATTCGGAATCGGAAATTATCAGTTTTTAAAGTTCCAATAGGATCATAAATCTTGTCATCATCTTGATCAGAACAATCGATAATTAAACAAGCAGAAAAAGAACGACTTCCTTTTGTACATGGTATAGGAGCTCTAAGATGTGAATGTTTCAAAGAATTATGCGAAATAAAATATTCTTCAGTAATACATTTCAAAATTTTGTCTCTATAATTCAACCATTTCAAAACTTCCTGAATGAAAAATTTCTTTTTCACCAGTTTAGTGGTTTACTATAAAATGGTTTACCTGTCTGGTCAATGGAAATTTTTTCCTTTGTACGTATTTAATCAGTTCCAATCCTCAACCATTACATTTGAGTATCATTTTGTATCCCAAACTAGCATTCATTGTATATTGCCGATAATTGATCTTTGAATTCTCAACGCATGATTGTGCAAGGTACTGTATTGAGATCATTCGGAACACAGGTTCCACTCTACTGTTAGTGTCAGCCATTGTAATTGTGAAGACTATGTTTATGACTCGTCAGAACTGGTCAATAATGGTTGGATATTGCCTGACTTGTGCATAAAAATCATGAAGAAGTTTATAAACTATGAAACATAGTTCATACTGGGTGATAATGTAGTTGGGCGACTACTACATTTGACATCACAAATTTGACGACAGTGACCACTATGATGTATGTTATATAACGGATATAGCCAAACAAACAAAAGGAACAGGTTGCAACTCTAATTAAATTTCTGTGAGCTGTCACTTGTCTGCTTAACTAGTTTGCTATTTAGCTCTTATGTAATCACCTCCGAGCGACGTTTTTTGTTAAGCTATACCATCTATAAAGCAAGTTTGACCACAACAATCATGCATGCAACAAATTATAAAAAAATATTTGCTTCATTTTTCTGCATTGAATGAACAGCAGTCCAATTTTTTCAGAGCCTACATAAGGAAGGATCGGCTGACCTGACGACATTGGTCAATGGCAATAAACACTTAGACTAGATGTTTCACATTTGATGAGCTTTCAAGGTTCTAAGATTTAGAAATCCTGTTTTGTATATATGCAGTTTCAAAACAGATGAAATTTGTATGTATATATGCGTAAATCCTAATTAGAATCAGCTCTAACTATTTTTGAAGACCTCCTCTTTCTGGCGGAGGCAGTCTTGAACAATAAAAATTCTAAAATGTCAAACTTCCGACTGCTTCCTAGAAATTTCGAAATTATTCCATGAAATAAAAATCAGTTGCCTAATCGTCGTATGTTCTCACTGCATCTAATGTCACTTCATCCTACCTGCTACAGTCAACTACAGAAAAAATGGTCACTTAGGCGAGTTGTGAATTATTTTATTTCCATGGCGGTCCATAGCCCTATTTGGTAAGGATTATAGGTAGGGCCCAGGTTCTTTCCGAGTCGTTCGTCAAATAAGTCAGATTTAACTATCAAGAAATGAAGTTTTCGAGATTATGGTTATGCCAGGAATGCTCAAAAGACGCGTGACAGGCGCTTCTTAAATGTGACAATCATGATTTTTTGGAATAAATTGAAGGTTTCCACTGACTGAAAAATTCAATTCCAATTCATATGTATAGATCCGTAAGAAAATGAGCACAACCGGGTCATTGGTTCGAAAGAAATTAGCATGAATTTTCATTGATAACTTGAATATCATCATCAAAACTCGACCAATTCTTATCACATTTGAATTTCCGAGATAATCATATCAGAATCTTTCAGAAAACTACAGCCTGTAAGTCACTGGAGTAAAATACTCTACTGCTACACAAAAGTAGGGTAAAATCACACTTAATTCTGATGATGCATTGCTGAAAGCTAGAAATATGCTTCGCTTACTATTATTTTAGTTCTCAATCTAGAACACACTAAAAACTGTTGGAAAATTGTTGGAGAAGAAGAGTGTCAAGCATCGCGTTTTTAGTGCCGATGGAAGCTGTTTGTTAAACTTGGCGAACACCACCTTCAGCTTTGGCCTAGCTTTTCATTACTCTTGTACGGTAAAAGTATTTCCCAGAAAAAATTTTCAAGCTTGTTCCATAACACAAAACGTTGTACTGTTATCACACCATCTAAAACAAACATAACGAAAAAGCGACCAATGCCATCATAAAATTTTGGAATAAATGGTAATGCTGGAAGGTATAAAGACAGTTAATATTTTTAACTTGAATTGCTGGAAATTTTTTTTGCGTCGCTATGAACAGTGGTGGTTTAGTGCTTTTTCTGCCTATGATTGTAGAAATTATGGTACTGGAATTCTCAATAGTAGGTCCATAGAATACAATTATATTTTCCATCTTCAATCTCTCATGTTCTGATTAAGGATCTCGCATGACTTTTATATGTCGTAAAATGCACAGTTAATCGGAAACAAATGAGTTTTTTTTCAGAAGTTTATAACTTGAAAGGTGCACCTTGCAACTTTGCATGTTGATAAAAAATTCAAATGCATAACGTAAAGTAGCTGAGCTCAAGTGGGGATGGGTATTAGGGTAAACCAGACAAGTCAGTCGGTCACTAGTCAACAACTTTGATCGATAGGTCAACCTAACAAAAAGCCAGGGGCTGGGTTCCATAAAGTGGTTCAAGTCTGACCTTGTGATTATCTAGACCGCAAAAAATAAAACCTCGGTTTCAGCGGTTTCTGTAATGCTTAAATTGTCCCGAGCTATTGATTATCGCCACACCGAGATCTTTTTGAGCTTGGATTTAAACTCGAATCCGAGATATTGGGTTTCACTATAACTTTTCATTGAATCCTAACCCTGGCGTCCGTTTTGGACAGGCGCAAAAGTTAATCCAGTCGAGCTAGGTAAGTCTGAACTTTCTTCTGTTTTTTATTATTGTCTGTAAAAAATTCATTTTTTGCATGATCAAACAAAAATCGACATATGAATCGTGAACTAATTTTTCAGTGTGTCTCACTAAAGCCACAGTCCGGCAATAGCCACTGTCTCACTATAGCCACTAAAGTATGTATAGGCACTACACTATAGCCACCAATCAAGCAAAAAACGGACAATCATGTCCTTTGTGTGTCAACAGCACACAAAGACATGGTTGTCCGTTTTTTTTCTACTGTGATTTTTGTGTCAGCTAATGGTACAATGTCTGATAATGTGTAATGTCCACCACATACATGGGCAGCTCTAAGAAATCCAGAGGTATAAGAGAAGTGGGGATGTAAAACTCGTTTCTTCATTCCGGAAACATACCAGCAATTAAATAACATTTTTTCGAACATTCGTATAGTTCTGCTTCATTCCGGAGGCAAACAGAGACTTCCATCAAAATTTGCCCAAAAGGCGAACTAGATGTCTAATAAAATCTACTGCTGATTCATCCATGCGCCACCCTGTGACTCATAAACACCCATAAAATCTCGGTGACTGTTGGGAGACAATGGCTGTAGTGAGACAGTCGCTGAGTGACAGTTGGCGATAGTCAGATGCACATTGAGAGTTTTGTGGCTGTAGTGAGACAGTGGCTGCAGCGAGACCGGCTTCTTTTTCAGTTTGTTTCCAAAGTGCAGAAGTAGTTATACAGGCCCTATAAAGGGTACACAAAGCATAGACACAATATGAGTTTGGCTTCAAGGGCTGCTCCTTAATGTGTGGGGCAGTGAAGAAGGCAAAAAGTATGGTCATGTGTTGAATTCGATCACAATTTGTATAATGTGTGGGGCAATAAAGGGGTTGTAGAAAAAAAAGCCAATGCCTTAATGTTAGGAATTCCATGTCAAAGTAGAAAGCATAACCACAGCTTTAATGTGTCGAGTCTTGTCGTTTCCAATCATCCCTCTTGAGCTAGGGCACAAGTAGATTTTTGGCACCTGTCGAGGCAGCTGCCACCTATAGCATCAGAGATTGCACGAGTTAGGCGATGGGATGATGGTTAGGTACAAGAAATCCGCGTGGCTGACCACCAAGTCTCTTTGTTGAGGGCCTGAATGAATGGTAGCAAAGCTTTGGATGTTAATAATATATACAGCATGGCCAAAACATTCCCAACATTTTTTGTTTGAAGAGGGATAATAGTAAGCAACTTTTTGGTCGAGACCAAAGGATAAGGAATAAAAAATAAGGAATACGGAACGACTGAAATTTGAACAGGTGTAAAGTTGTAAAAATGAAAAGTAGGGAAGTAAAACAACACTATCTTAAAACTATTTGTTAAAGATTCGGGAGGTAATCTTCTCCAACAGATCTTAAGATGTTTGATGGCCATGGTTAGGCAGTAATAAGCTGAATGATCAGGTGCTCAACAGAGTCTACTACTACGGGTTTGACCTGCTCCTAAAGGTATTATTTTAACAATGGTGACGGTGTTGATGTGGTAGGATTGAAAATTTCCTATACAGTAGATAGCTTACGATGTCTTCTGCCAGCTGACAAAAAATGAAATTCAAGTGCTTCTAGAGGGTCACACAACCTGAAGTTTGAACACTATGTTATAACTGTATTTTCTGGAAGTTCCAACCTCCACTGTTGGCCTACTAGAGCTTAATAAATTTTAAACATGAGACAGTAATACAGAATCTGTATGGTGAATATTTATACTAGTTTATTAGAAAAAGCCCCGATGGGGCAGAAAAAAGGAGAATATACTTGCTCCGACAGTTGCCATGCTAGAAAAACAAGTGGACCAGATTTTTGAGAACTTGGGTCAAAGTTGGAAAAAATTCAGTTTCTTTATATTAGATTTTCATTCTTTCTCGAAAAAACTTTCTATGTCTGTGAAAAAGTATATTCTGCAGCATCGTGCATTTGTCCTTCCCCTGGCTTCAACTACAGTAAAATTTTTCTGTACGAAAATTATATGCACATGACTTCAAGTGTAAAGAAATAGTAAACCAATAGCATTCTAACTCCCGACCAATTCAAAACTCCTGCCTTTCACACTAGCTGAAAAATAGTGAGGGGGCATATTATAGTCATTTTCAGAACTATAAAGGAACCTGAGGTTCGTTGCACTAACCCAACATGAGGACAATCTCAACATGGGGATTAAATTGATGATCCTGAGTTTAAGCTATTCACAATGTCCAAATTATTTTCTTCCAACGCACAAATCATACTCACTTCAGGATTAACCAAAACTGAGGTTTAAGTTCGGGTTTGGGAATTGCAGAAATTTTTATATTTATTTGCTTTAGAGATAAGAAAATTATGCGAAAATTTTAGTGCAACCCGACAGCTCGAGCTGAGGATAATCTTGACATTGAGCTTGTTATAATCCTGATGACCTTCAAATTATACCAAACTTGAGATCAAACCGAGTCGCCTTCTTGTTTGAGATTATCTTGAGCTCGAGCTCGGACCCCTTTAGTGCAACTGGGCCTTGGTTACAGTCATTGGGCACGGATCAGTGAATCAGAGAACAGGGTAAACATACAAAAATGCACCTGATTCAGCCATGCCTATATTACGAGTGTGCGCGAAATCCCATACCCGGTCCTCCCCGACTCTACTCCCACTCCCATGGCAACAGTACGACTTTTTTGAAAGCAAGATCGGAGTGACAAAGATGGGTGAAATTGCTTCCCATTTGCAATCCCGCAAAAAGCGCTCTTTCTGCAAATTTCAGTTTAAATCCAGAAACTGTGAATGATGCTATTTTGTTCGATAGTTAAATAGAAGAGAATAAATTTGTTTGTAGCTTGGAATCATTAGAACTTACGGAGTGAATTCTATGCGATATGTTATATAAAATGAGTGAATGAAACGTATCTTGCACAATCAATTTAGTTCTTAGAAGACTTTGTGCTGTAGCTCTTTTTTCTAAAAAAGCTGAATGGGATTTTATGTGCCACTTTCCCTCAGTTGATTCCTTTTGTTGACACCAAATTCAGTAAAAATGTCTAACACAGTTGGAAGCAAACATGTGTGAGAGGGGACATGGGGGTATAAACTTCCACAAGGGTTTTAAAACTGGAAAATTTGCTTTGCGAAAAAATTTTTGGTCAACTTTTTTTGAATTTTTTGTCTCACAAAATGCCAAAACACCAAGGTCCACGCCTGTACCCTCCTAAAAATTTCAGAGATGCACATGCTTGGTTGGAAAGTGTGTTGATGCACTCAGCTGCAGAATATACTTTTTCACAGACATAGAAAATTTTTTTGAGAAAGAATGAAAATCATATATAAAGAAAAAATTTTTTCCAACCTTGACCCAAGTTCTCAAAAATCTAGTCCACTTCTTTTTCTAGCATGGCAACTGTCGAAGCAAGTAAATTCTCCTTTTTTCTGCCCCATCGGGGCATTTTCTAATCAACTAGTTAACCTCTTTTTAGTGGGCCTCAACCATGAACAAAAACCTTCATAGAAGCACATTGAAGTTTTAAATTTGATCATCTTCACGTCAAAAAAACAATAAAAAACCATCTTCATGCTACGAATCGGCAAAAGTAAAAGATGTATAAACTGCACAGCACTTAAAAAACATTGTAAACAGACTGAAAGGTGACCATACTTATTGAATTCCTCATGGTCTGAAATACTTCAACCCAAAAAATCGCAGAAATACCTTTGTTTACACTCGATATGAAATAGTGTGTAAAGTGATCACATTCATTAAATTCTCAGTGATCGAAAACCCCTCTCAAAGAAAATTTTTTTGCGTAAAGTGATCGCATTCGTTAAATTCCCAATGGTCGAAAACCCCTTACACAAAAAAAATCACAAAAATAGGCTTGGTTAAATCCAGAATAATTTTTCTGTGTAAAGTGACGCATCCATTGAATTCCCCGCAGTCGAAAACCCCTTCCATAGAAAATCACAAAAATATGCTTGTTTACACCCCAGATAGATTTTAGTGTAAAATGACGTATCCATTGAATTTTCCGCAGTCGAAAACCTCGTCCACCAAAAAATCACGAAAATACGTTTGTTTACACCCGGGAAAAGTTTTTGCGTAAAGTGATCGCATTCATCAAATTCCCCATGGTCGAAAACCCTTTCACCTGAAAAATCTAAAAAATACGCTTGTTTACTCACGGGATGATTTTTTGTGTAAAGTGATCACATTCATGGAATTCATTGTGCTTGAAAATCCCCTCCACAAGAAAATTACGGCAATACGCATGTTTTCACCCTGGATAACTTTTTTGTGTAAAGTGAAGCATCCATTGAATTCCCAGCAGTCGAAAACCTCTTCCATAGAAAATCACGAAAATACGCTTGTTTACTCACAGGATAATTTTTTGTGTAAAGTGATCACATTTATGGAATTCCCCGTGGTCGAAAACCCTTTCCAGCAAAAAATCACGAAAATACGCTTGTTTACACATTTGATAATTTTTTGTGTAAAATTACCACATCTATTGAATCCCCGCGGTCGAAAACTCCCTCCACTGAAAAATTACGGAAATACGCTTGTTTACACCCGGGATAATTTTTTGTGTAAAGTGACCGCGTCCATCAAATTCCCAATGGTCGAAAACCCTAGCAGCCCAAAAATCCAAATAAGGCTACAGGTTCAATTGAAACTGCAAAAAAATTAGTAGTGCATTATGCTGCAAAAAATTGTTTTGAACCCATAAGTATTATATAACAAAATTGGGGAATTTGGCGTTTTCCGGGACTTTGAACAACCATATAATTGAATTGAGGGCATATTTAAAAAAAAATCGCATTCGAGATTACACCCCCAAGATGCTTAGGCCGAAGTATGGAGGTTGAATATGGCACACCGATTGCTGGGCATGGTGGAACTGGGGTGCCTTAAAAAGTGCGTTTTTTACCTGTTTTTGGGGCCCCACCGAGCATCATTTGCAGATAGATGCGAAATGACAAAAGGCACACCATAGTTTGCCCCTATGCCCGATATTATGCAAAAAATCCGAAGGTTCTAGGTCTTAAGGCCGTGTCATACTTCACCGCGCGGCGCCGGTTGTTCTATTCATACCAAAAAGCGGCGCCGCGCGGTACCACCTTTGAAGTATGAATATGTTTTTGTAATCTTTGCGGCGCCGCGCGGCAACGCCATCAGGTTTCAACTGAACCAATATACATTTTTTGAGAAGAGCAAAATCCAAAGGTAAAAAAAGCGGCGCCGCTTGTTAGTATGAATAGGACAACCGGCGCCGCGCGGTACCTCGCGGCGAAGTATGACAGGGCCTTTACCGTTTTGGCTCCAGGGGGGCATGAAATTTGAGGGCCAAGTATATTATAGGATGACGCTGTTGCGCCAATTATGATATTGTGAAGAGAATAGCCTAACAAAATTTTTTTATACATATCATCTAACATGTTCAGCCTAACAATATATAACCTACATGCGAATAATATATGGCAATAGAAAAATGTTAAGCTCTTGGAAGATTTGTGTCGACATACCCTCCACCTATTATCACAGTCACGTGTTATTTAATGCCTACCTTGTTCAAAATGAATTGCTTTGATAGGGCCTATTGTTTGAACACCTTGGATACAGAATGATGATTAAAATGCTGAGTTTGAAACATTTCTCATAATCATTCTATAGTCTCTAACGTACAATGATTGGAATTAATTTTAAACAGTTTTTATCAATTATACTATGCCTTACTGTAAATGTGAGTACCTTTTTATGTGGATAGATTAATGCTCGACTGCATAGGTGGGACTCCATGACTATAATTTCTTGAATAGTCCTGACATTGTAAGACTGTTGAATTTTCCATTCTTTGAATTACGGAAAACGTTGTTCAAGTCTTGGCAGAGTTGAGTTGTCTTTTTTTTGAATTGGCAAGGATCATTGTATGTATGTAAGTCCAATGTTGAATAGGCTCCATTACTCAAAATGTGTATCTGATTTAGTGTGCGATCAATGATCATCGTTCTAAACGTGTTGTCAATGATCAATATGCAACTCCCCATTCCAGACCTTGGATGGTAATGTTAACACGTGATGGTAAATACATTTGCGGAGCTGCATTAGTCAACCGTCCACCCAATCATCATCAAGCAGATTCGACAGGATCGTCCGATATCCTATTGACGGCAGCACATTGCCTTGTCCAGCATGGAGAAAAGTGAGCTATGTTGAATGCAGGAGACATAGACAGCATAAACAGATACTTTTGAGCTAGACAGTCAAAGATTAAGGAGTATGTTTGAGATAACGAAATCACAGGTGGCGGGGCAGCGTCAACCTATAATACACTTGGCTCCCAAATTTCATGTTCCCCCTAGAGCCAGAACTGTAAGAGCTAGAACCTTCGAATTTTTTCATAATATCAAGCATATAGGGTGCCTTTTATCATTTCGCCTGTATCTGCAAGTGGTGCTCAGTGGGGCTCCAAAAACATGCAAAAAACGCACTTTTTAAGCCCCCCCCCCCCAGTTCCACCATGCCCCACAATGGGTGTGCCATATCCAAGCTCCATACTTCGGCCTAAGCATCTTGGGGGTGCAATCTCAAAGGCATTTTTTCATTTTTTGATCAATTTGGTCCCTCAATTATATAGTTGTCCAAAGTACTGGGAACTGTGAAATTTGGCAAATTTGTCGTATAAACATTTGGCTCAAAAAAAAATTTTTTTGCAGCATAATGCACTACGATGCCAGAATTTTTTGCAGTTTCAATTGAATGGAAAGTTTTATCGGGAGCTATTTGAGGGAGTATGGGTTTTCAATCATGGGGACTTCAGTGAATGCCGTCGCTTTACACAAAAAATTATCTCAGGTGTAAACAATCTTATTTTTGTGATTTTTTGGTAGAAGGGATTTCTGACTGCAGGAATTCAATGGATGCGTCATTTTACACAAAGAAATTATCTCCGTTTCATGATTTTTTGTGGAAGGAGTTTTTGACCATGGGGAATTTGATGAATGTGATTACTTTCCACACAAAATCATTTTGACTGTAAACACATGTAATTCTGCTATTTTGGGGAGGAGAGGGTTTTGCCCATGGGGAATTTAATTGACCCAGTAACTTCACACAAAGAAATCATCTTGAAAAAAATTGTATTTTTGTAATATTTTGTAGGAGGAGTTTTCGACCAGGGGAACTTCAATGAATGCACTCACTTTGCACAAAACATTATCCCTGGTGTAAACAAGCGTGTTTCTGTAATTTTTTTGTGGAAGGGGTTTCCAACTATGGGGAATTTGGTGAATGTGATCACTTTACACGCAAAATCCTATTGTGTGTAAACAAATGTATTTCCGCAATTTTGGGGCTAAAGGGTTTCTGACCATGGGAAATTCAATGGAAACAGTCAGTTCACACGAAAAATTCTTCTGTGTGTGAACATTGGTATTTCCGCGGTTTTTTGGGTTGATGGATTCTTGATCACGGGGAATTCAGTGGAAATGGTCACTCAACACTCTGTTTAGAAAGTGCTTTATGTTCTATGTGGTTTACACATCCTTTACTTTTACTCAAAATGAAAATTCGTAGCTTTAAGATTGTTTTTGGTTGTTTCTTTGTTGTGAAGATTGTTTTTTATTGTTTCTATGACGTGAATCCGCCATGAAGATTATCTCAACTTCGAGATTAAATTGCTGATCCTCAGTTTGAGCCAATCGCAATGTTAAGATTATTCTCTTCCAGTGCACAAACAATTCTCACTTTAGGATTAACTAAAACTAGAGTTTAAATTCGAGTTTGGGAAACGCAGCCATTTTTATTTTTATTTTCTTTAGAGATAAGAAAATTATGCAAAAATGTTATAGTACAACCCGACAGCCACGGCTGTGGATAATCTCGACATTAAGCATGTTATAATCCTGATGACACTGAGGTTATACCAAATTTGGAATAAAACCGAGTCGCCTTTTTGTTTGACATTATTTTCAACTTGAGCTTAGACCCCTTTAGTGCAACTAGGCCTTGGTTAAAGTCACTGTGCACCGATCTGAAAATGGGAGAACAGGGTAGAGCATACAAAAATGCTCCTGATTCAGCCATGCCTATATTAGGGGCCTGCGTCAAATCTCATACCTGCTTCTCTTTCACTATACTCGCACTTCCACGGTAGCAGTACGATTTTTTGGAAGCAGGACGCCAGTGACAGGAATGGGTGAAATTGCTTCCCATCTGCAATCCCAAAAAAGTGCTCTTTTTGCAAATTTGACATTAAATCTTGAAACTGTGAATGATGCTATTTGGTTAAATAGTCAAATAAAAGAGAATAAATTTGTTAATGGCTTGTAATCAGTAGAACTGACAGAGTGGATTCTATACGATATGTTATACAAACTGAGTGAATTAAACATATCTTGCACAATCGATTTAGTTCTAAGAAGGCTTTGTGTTGTAGCTTTTTTCTACAAACGCTGGGTAGGATTTTATGTGCCACTTTCCCACTTTTGATTCCTTTTGTGGACTCCAAAGTCAGTAAAAAAGTTCAAAATAGTTGGAAGCACACGCGTGTGAGGGGGGACTAGAGCGCACAAACTACCCAAAGATTTTGATACTGGAAAATTTGTTATGAAAGAAAAATTTATGGGTCAACTTTTTTGAATTTTCTGTCTGAAAAAAACATCAAAGAACCAAGGTTCACCTCTCTACCCTTCTCAAAATTTAAGAGGTGCTAATCTTTTGTTGGAAAGTGTGTTGACGCACACAGCTGCAGAATATACTTTTTAACAGACATGGAAAATTCTATTGAAAAAGAATGAAAATCCAATATAACAAAAGTCAATTTTTTCAACTTTGAACAAAGTTCTCAAAAACCTAGACCACTTCTTATTCTAGCCTTCGAACTATCCAAGCAAGTATATTCTTTTTTTTCTGCTCCATCGGTGCACTTTCTTATAAACTAGTTCAACAGTTTTTTTTTTGGGGGGGGGGGGGGTTTCAGGCATGCACGAAAACCTTTGTAGAAGCACAGTGAAGTTTTAAATGTGGTAATCTTAACATGAAAGAAAGAATTGAAAACAATCTTAAACCTACGAATTTTCACTTTCAGTAAGAGTTAAAGATGTGCAAATTGCATAGAACTTAAAACACGTTGTAAACAGAGTGTGAAGTGTGCAATTCCAATAAATTCTACATGATCAAGAACCCCTCAGCCCCAAAAAACCACAGAAATATTTTTGTTAACATACAGAACAATTTCTTGTGTGACGTGACTGTGTCCATTGAATTCCCCATGGTCAAAAACCTTCCCCTCAGAAAAGTCAATATGATTTTGTGTGTAAAGTGATCACATTCATCAAATTCCCCATGGTTGGAAACTCCTTCCACTATAAATCATGAAACCGGGATAATTTTTTTGTGTGTGACTGCATTCAGTGAATTCCCTATGGTTCTAAACCTCTAGCTGCAAATACTTTTTTTATATCTTAAAATTTAGATCTTATATTTATGTGTTATATTATCTTATAAAAAATACCAATTACCCAAATATTCTCGAAAATATGTTCGTTTACACCCCAGATAATTTTTTGTGTAAAATGACCATGTTCATCGAGTTCCTAACGATTGAAATCCCTCGCGCCCCAAAAATCCCAATAAGGCTACCATTTCGATTTAAACTGCAAAAAATTATTTTTTTGAAGCCGTAAATTAATTATACAGGATGAGCCAAAAAAAGGCGACTGGTGCTGACTTCCATAACTTTTGAACGGATGGATTTTAATGTGGATAGTTGCATTAGAATTCCCTGTTTATCTTTCTTATAAAGGCCAAATTTTATGTTTTTAGCCTTTATGGTTACTGTACAAACAGAAATTTAGTGAAAGTGGACATTTTTCAAAAAGTAAAAATTGTGAAATCAAATTAAAAGTTGTCTTATTGTGAGAAAAGTTTTGTAATGCTTTTTACGCACAATAATACTTTAAAAGTCACCAAGATTTGTAAGTTACACGTAATTTAAAGTCATAAACTTCTTGCCCCAAAATGGGGCAGAATTTCGCCAAAATGGAGAGCTTTTGTTTTGGAATTGGAAAAAAGAAAAAAATCAAAACAAAATCAATTCTGTCATTGATCAGATCGAAAAACAATGAAAATTATCGGTGAAACAGAAAATAGGAAAAACTAAAATGGCTCTCTTGTAGTTTCCAGCTATTGTAGGGTTCTCGTGATTGGATCTATTGTAAGTTTCTGTTGTAAAACATGTTGATTTGTCGATTTTTGTCAATTTTTCAAAATTTATTCCGAAAAAACCGACGTTTAGTATGCTAATTCTAGTCGGTCAATATTGGAGCAATCTGGCTGAAACTTTACACTTTTTATGCCAGATGCTTCATCTATTGATGGCAGAAAACCGCATCAAAAAAGCTTTACCCAACTAAAGCTACGAAATTCAGTACCGGTCTCCTTTTTTGGCTTACCTCATATAACAAAATCGCCAAATTTTGCAGTTCGCGGGACTTTGACCACCATATAATTTAATTGAGGCCAAATTGAAAAAAAGGAAAAACCACATTTGAGATTGCATTCCCAAAATGCTTTGGCCATAGTATGGAGCTCGGATAAGGCACTTCCATTGGGGGGCATGGTGGAACTAGGGGTCTTTGAAAAGTGAGTTTTTTGCATGTTTTTTGGGCTCCACCAAGCACCATGTGTAGACAGAGGCCAATTGGCAAAGGGTACTCCATAGTTTGTCCCTATGCCCTAAATAATGAAAAGACCCGGAGGTTCTTTTCAATTGGGAAAATTTGGGGGCCAAGTATATTATGGGTTTATGCTATTGCATTACCTATGATAAACTAGTTGAACAGTACTTGGGGATTTCCTAGTGTGATATCTGAATATCTGAATGGATTTTCCCTACCTTCATTAACAGATTGTCAACAAAACTTTTCCTCTTGATTAGGACCCAACCATGGGTCCTTATCAAACATGATCAAACAGATTTTTTATCAAATTACTATTGAACAGTCAATGGGCTCAAGTCCAAGCATTATGCACAATCCCTGATTTGAATCTGAGTTTTCTACCCCAAATTGTCCAGATCAGATCATGCTGTGATTCACATCCTGACTAACCCAGCTCTGCATTCTATCTGGACTCTAATAATGCAGGAACAACGTATTTCCAACAAATATTGAGTCTCGATTGAGCTAATGAGCCACCATGGTTTGTTGGGATTCAATCCAAAAGCGGCTTTTCAGGGCTCCTCATTGTTAAAATAGGTATATTAACATTTGGTGAGAAATTACAAATTTTATTCAAGTGACAAGAGATCATATTAGAACTATCTAAAATTGTCGATATCTTTTCTTACCAAGAAGAGAATGGATCAAGAGGGAATCAAAGCATCTTACAGGCACTTTTAAGCATTACGATTCAAAAAAAGAATTGCTAAAAACTTGTTCCAGAAATAACTTCATACTGCAATGATAGCAGGGTGATGCACAGAGTGTCCATTGAGACTCCTAATATAATAGTCATATTTACATGCTTTACTCCTGGCTTTACTCCTGGCCTGAAAAAATTGGCAGCACTACTTGAAGAAAGAGTTTGCAATAACTATATGCATATTATGTATTATAAACATGGTTTTGGAGCACTCTTTTTCTTCTCACCCCACCCCCACGACCATCTCCTGGAAAATTCTTACCATGTATTTGTGTTCCTAACTCATGATTGTTTTTGAAGGCTATACTTCATCCAATAAGGAAATGGAAAAAAACTGTTTGATGACATAAACTACTTCTTAACCTCAAGATATTAAATAAAATTCTGACAAGGCACTGCAGTATGATTTTACTTACATAAGCTTGAATGAATTCTACTTTTAATACAGCGAGGACTTCATTTTCACGGATGACTATAGAAGATTCAGTGCTTTATTTGGCAAGCATAACTCAACAGGATATGAAGATGCTCAGATTGAAGTTAAATTTGCCAACATCATGGTGCACCAAATGTTTGGTTATGATGAAATTGGTTTGCTGAATGATATAGCTATGGTGAAGCTTGAAAGGCCCGTCAACCACAGTGAAACAATAAAACCGATTGCTTTGTCAAGGTTTCTACTGGAAGAAATGACCAACTGCTCGATTGCTGGATGGGGCAGGCATATAGATATTCCTGGTAAGCTAAAAACGTCGATTTTCGAAAATTCTATTACCAGGATTCCTTGATTATTTTTTCAGCTAACGATGATCCTAACACTGTTCTCAGTATACTGGATTTACCTAACCTGCATGCAATGGATCAAAGATATGAAATGAAAATAAGAAGCTGGAATGAAAGTATTATACCTGTAAGTGAAAAATTGCCAGTTGTCAACAACTTTGCATATCAGATAGTTGGAGAGGTAATTAGAAAATGGGGACACTAATTTCCTCTCACATGATTAATATAAGTCAAAAAAGATTTAATGAATATTTATGCAAGGAATTCACTGGGAGAGCCATTTGCGAGATAATTTCCAGATCGATGAAAGTATTCAGCTCAATTGCAGTAAATTGTACCAAAAATAATGGTACTTATGGTCAAATAGAAGGGAAATGACAATACAACTATCAAACATAGATAGATTGGTATAATAACGTCATTCTTCTATTTCCTTTGTTGAATGTATTAATCTGCACTTATTCCCATATCATACGTGGCAAGATAGCGTCAACCTATAATATACTTGGCCCCCAAATTTCATGTCCCCTCTCTAGAGCAAAAACGGTAAGAGCTAGAATCTTCAGTTTTTTTCCATAATTTTGGGCATATGGGCAAACCATGGGGTGCCTTTGGTCTTTTGGCCTCTGTCTGCAAGTGGTGCTTGGTGGGGTACCCAGAAACATGCAAAAAATGCACTTTTTAAGGCCCCCCAGTTCCATCACGCCCAGCAATCGGTGTGCCATATCCAACCTCCATACTTCAGCCTAAGCATCTTGGGGGAGCAAACTCAAATACGATTTTTCATTTTTTAAAATATGGCCTCAATTCAATTATATAGTGGTTCAAAGTCCCGGAAACGCCAAATCCCCCAATTTTGTCATATAATACTTATGGCTTCAAAAATAATAATTTTTTGCAGCATGATGTACTATATACTATAAAGAATTTATTTGCAGTTTCAATTGAACCTGTAGCCTTATTGGGATTTTTGGGCTGCAAGGGTTTTGGACCATTGGGAATCTGATGGACGCGGTCACTTTACACAAAAAATTATCCCGGGTGTAAACAATCGTATTTTCGTGATTTTTTGGTGGATGGGGTTTTTGATCACGGGGAATTTGATGAATGCGATCATCTTACACAAAAAACTATCACAGGTGTAAACAAGGGTATCTTCGTAATTTTTTATGGAAGGGGTTTTTGACTAACTACAATTCAATGGATGCATCATTTTATACAAAACAAACTATCTGATGTGTAAACAAGGATATTTTTGTGATTCTTTACGGAAGGGGTTTTCGACTGTGGGGAATTCAATGAATGCATCACTTTACACAAAAAAATTATTCCAGATTTAACAAAGCCAATTTTCGTGATTTTTTTGTGGAAGGGATTTCCAATCACTGGGGATTTAATGAAAGTGATCACTTTACACACTAATTCATATTTAGTTTATACAAATGTATTTCTGCGATTTTTGAGGGAAGATGTTTCTGTCCATAGGGAATTCAATAGACCCAGTCAGTTTACACAAAAAATAGTGATTTGTGTACACAAAGGTATTTCTGCGATTTTTTGGGTTGAAAAATTCTAGACCATGAGGAATTCAATGGATATGGTCATCTTTAAGTCTGTTTACAACGTTTTTTAAGTACTGTGGGGTTTACACATCTTTTACTCCCACCGAAAGTGAGAATTCGTAGCTTGAAGATTCTTTTTCAATGTTTTTTTGATGTGAAGATAACCAAATTTACAACTTCAATGTGCTTCTATGAAAGTTTTTGTGCATGGTTGAGGCCCACTAAAAAGAGTTGAACTAGTTTATTAGAAAATGCCTTGACAGGCCAGAAAAAAGAATATACTTGCTTGGATAGTCGCCAAGCTAGAAAAAAAGTGAACTAGATTTTTGAGAACTTGGGTTAAAGTTGGAAAGAAATCCCTTTCGTTATATGAAATTTGCATTCTTTCTCAAAAAAAATTTTCTATATCTTTGAAAAAGTATATTCTGCAGCTGAGTGCATCAACACACTTTCTAACCAAGCATGTGCGTCTCTGAAATTTTTAGGAGGGTACAGACATGGACCTTAGTGTTATGGCATTTTGTGAGACAAAAAATTCAAAAAAAGTTGACCAAAAAATGTTTTGCATAACAAATTTTCCATTTTCAGAACCTTTGTGGAAGTTTATACCCCCATCTATCCTCTCACACATGTTGGCTTCCAACTCTGTTGAACATTTTTACTGAATTCGGTGTCAACAAAAGGAATCAACTGTTGGAAAGTGGCACATAAAATCCCATTCAGCTTTTCTAGGAAAAAGAACTACAGCACAAAGTCTTAAGAACTAAATTGATTGTGCAAGATATGTTTCATTCACTCATTTTATATAACATATCATATACCATTCACTCCCTAAGTTCTACTGATAACAAGCTACAAACAAATTTATTCTCTTCCATTTGACTATTGAACAAAATAGCATCATTCACAGTTTTTGGATTTAAACTGAAATTTGCAGAAAGAGTGCTTTTTGAGGGATAATGGGAAGCAATTCTCGCTCTGATCCTGCTTTCAAAAAAGTCGTTACGTTGCCATGGGAAGTGGGGGAGAACCGGGTATGGGATTTCGCACACACTCCTAATATGAGCATGGCTGAATCAGGTGCGTTTTTGTATGTTTAATCTGTTCTCCGATTTGCAGATCCGTGCCCAATGACTGTAACCAAGGCCCAGTTGCACTAAAGGGGTCGGAGCTCGAGCTCAAGATAATCTCAAACAATAAAGCGACTCGGTTTGATCTCAAGTTTGGTATAATTTGAAGGTCATCAGGATTATAACAAGCTCAATGTCGAGATTATCCCCAGCTCGAGCTGTTGGGTTGCACTAAAACTTTTGCATAATTTTCTTATCCCTAAAGCAAATAGATATAAAAATTTCTGCAATTCCCAAACTCGAACTTAAAGCTCAGTATTAGTTAATCCTGAAGTGAATATGGTTTGTGCATTGAAAAAAAATAATTTGGACATTGTGAATAGCTTAAACTCAGGATCATCAATTTTATTGGGATGTTGAGATTATCCTCATGTTGGGTTAGTGCAACGAACCTCAGGTTCTTTTATAGTTCCGAAAATGACTATAATATGCATCCCTCACAATTTTGTGAGGCAGGAGTTTTGAATTGGTCGGGAGTTAGAATGTTATCGGTTTATCATTTCTTTAAACTTGAAGTCATATGCATATAATTTTCATATAGAAAAATTTTACTGTAGTTGATGCCAGGGGAAGGACAAAATGCACGATGCTGCAGAATATACTTTTTCACAGACGTAGAAAATTTTTTTCAGAAAGAATGAAAATCCAATATGAAGAAAGTGATTTTTTTTCCAACTTTGATCCAAGTTCTCAAAAATCTAGTCCACTTCTTTTTCTAGCATGGCAACTATCGAAGCAAGTATATTCTCCTTTTTTCTGCCCCACCAGGGCATTTTCTAATGAACTGGTTTTGAACTGTTTGTTTATAGTTGTGAAAGATTTTCATTCAATGTGACACACTAATGCTGAATTGGATCTCTTTTAGGGTGACTCAGGCAGTCCAATGACATGCTGGAAAGATGGACACTTTTTCCTACAAGGTGTCACTTCATACGGTCATGCTACGGAAGAATTGACAAACTTTGGGCAACACAAAATCAATGTCACAGTAGTAAGCATGATCATACTCTATAGGCTTGGAATGTATTGTCTTGTACACCATAGTGCATATACCTGCTAACTTTGCTACAGTCTATTAACTGGAAAGCATATATCACTATAGAGGTTATGGAGAGGTTTGTTAAATACAGCTCAAGTAGGTATTCCAAATTGAGCAGGAATGTTTCAGTTTCCAACTAGGACTGGTAAACCAAAAAGCATGACTTGAGATGAAAAATGAACTGTTTTAGGTTTGATTAATCTTTCACAGATTCTGCTTGCTGCTGATTTGGACACCTGATAAATAATGTTCTGAAAACTAATTGGAGGAGGTGTTTTCTTATTTAATATCAGCATATCTGGAACAAAATCATGCTCAGCTTATCAAAATCTCCTTTAAGAAGTTGGGCCCATGGAATGTATGTCTTTATTCTCAAAATTTAATGTAAATTCAATCAATAACGTTTCATCAGTTGGTTTTGTTTTTCAGCTTGAGGATGTAAGATTTATGAATGTCATCTCCTTTTTGGCGACAAATTGGATAGTGGAAGCTTTCGAAAACATTGATGTACCAAATATATGGCTCAATCGTTTGTCTGAATATTGGCCGAATTCAGCAAATTCTGTACATGAGGAATATCTTCAAACTACAGAAGAAGTCCTGAATAACTTCTATTTTGGTTTGCCCGAAGGGTATAATCGTGAATTAACCCTACCACAGTATAGCAGTACTGATTATGTCCAGCTTTGGGTTGAGAAGCGAATTTACGACCACATCTATGATGTTGAGCACATGGCGGCTGATATCCAAGATCTAATTGGGTATATAAAGCAAAGCGATCCTTACAAATGTGCCATAGATTGCTTCATGTGGAATGGGAATCGGCCATGTTTTTTCATGTTTGATAATCGCAGATGTTTTTTCTCCGCCAAGAAATATGCGAATCGATTAGGCGATTTTGGATTAAGCATGTTGAGAATCAGAATGAAAGGTAAATTCTATCAATGATACATATAAACTGCATGATAGAACTGTAAATAACATAAAGGAAGAAAATGTAATCAATCTATTTTGCAATCAACATCAAAATTCAAAATAATTCATGAAAACTCATGACCTTATAATATTTTCCTGAAGTTGTGCTCACAACTGCTATGATCAATTGGGGAAAAAAGTGTCCATTCACACAAGTTTTTTTTTCTTTGTATGAACATCTATCCCTTCCTCGACTAATTCTGGAAAATAGTTGTCTATAAACACGAAATTCATGTTAGATCTATAATTATATTTTTGACAAATAGTATTGCTGAATAATCCAATACAATTCCGCACTATAAATGTCATTTTACAATCTTTTCAGGAGAACATGAAGCAGAGCCTGGTTTGATCAAAGATTTCAATTTCAAAACAGTGGAGAAGAAATCAGCAATACCAAAACATTGGAATGTTAGCATTTCAATGGAAGGCCATGAAGACTACCATTGCTTGGGGGTTCTCACCTCAATTGATCGAAAAACATATGGCAATGTCAATGTGTCAAAAAATTGTTTCTTTGGACTGAGGTGAGTATTTACTCTAGTATCAGGGTATTGTTACACATAAGTTGGAATAAGCCGTCTTTGCTCACAATAATATGATGAATTTTTCTGTAGAGAGTTGGCCTATCTCAGGTGTCTGTGTTCTTTCTAAAAAAACCAAAGTGGTTTTTTTGTTCTCCCACAATGTTGCATATGTTTTTGAATAGATTTTCCTTTTTAGATATCAAACATTTGGTTCCATCCCAAGGAGTGCTAGTTCTAGAGCTATCAATATGCAGATATTTTTGTTTGAAAAATGACATATCCTCAAACTAAAAGCTCGGCAAGCCAGGTCTATCAAAAATGCTTATGCTCCAGCTGATTAGCAGCTCAAGGATGTAGCTAAACTCTGCATGTTATGTGATTGTTTTATGGAGCAACTAAGCTGCAGCTTAACTTATACTCGTAAACATGGTAAAAAAATTAACCTACAGCTGAGCTGCACCTGAGCTGCACTTTGATGACAATGTTATAACAGGACAGTTAACGTGCCATTCAGCTGCAGCTTAACTTTCATGATATGGTTGGTCTCTATGGAATAGCAATGGTATAAAATTTCCACAGCAATGCTTTTACATGTTATGGACCCCTTATACATGTTGCACAGCACACGTTTTATAAGAAAAAATATCAAATTTCTACACAAATAGAGCTGGACCTCAGTTGATATATTTCCCGATGTGGCATAATTCTTTTCTCATGCAATATAATATAGAAGAAACTTTTTTCTTGCAGAAAAGCCTGGAATAGCCATAAAGCCATTGTGACTTCAATCATAAATGGCACCATTTATTTGTCAACTTTGAACATTTCCAATAGTCAGTTGATGGATGATTCAGGGGTCATTCAACTTGTGCTTCAGTACCCTATCCCCACACCCAATGTGGATACTGCCGAATTTGGTCACATTGGAATTATCAGTGATGCCCCTTCTCCACGAAGATATAATCCATATAGTGGCTCATATCTAATAGAGCCAGGCACTCGACCATTGATGGTTCATATTGAGGGTTCCAACAGGAGAAATGGGAAAAACTGTTATGGTGTTTTAATCAATGAATCAACTTTCTCAGCCATTGAAGGGCATGTAAATGATACATCATATGTCCTCACAACCAACAGTTGTGTCCAAATGTAAGCTGTTATTCTTGTTCGTAAAGTTCTATACATATTTTTACATTATGAATTTTCAGGCACGATCGTGGGCCAGCTTCTGTTTCCATTGGGTACTACTCCATGGAGTCAATCAGTAGATATTTCGAGCAAGTGTATGTGAAAACTGTTCATCTTCATCCTAATGATGATCAAGCTCTGAAAGATGTAGCACTCATTGAACTTGAGCAGGAAATCCAATTCACTAATTACATAAAGCCAGTAGCATTCAAGGACCCAGAATTCATACTACAGAATGAAGCCTTACTGTCATTGTCATACGATTCGGCATGTAAGTATCCCGCTTTTGGTTTTTTGCTACCAACCTGTGATTCACCAAGATGATACTTTATCTACTGGAAAAGTGTGGGTTAGACAGTTTTTTGAGAAATGGTAAGGAAATCCTGTCTTTCAGAGGTATCAACGTTTAGGAATATTGTTTTGATTACAAGGCAGTTTTCCCAATCTACTAGATCACAATCATGACAACATTTTTTTCGTCTTTTTGAAAACCACTTGAGGGATGTACACATGTAAGCATATGTTTAGCCAATATTTTTATAAAACAGTCATTAGGCAAGAAACATGTGTTCAATTGTTTTAGAGCATATATCAATTTTTTCTCATTCATTTGACATTGTAACGAATGACAATCATTTCATCTTCCTTGTTACCACTGGAATGATCCCTGTATATCCTGCTTATTTAAATTACTTTCTCTCTGCTACTAAGAACTTTTTTCTTGAAGATTATTTGATAATTTAGGTTGTTTGCTGTAGATATTTCATATTCCCAAATTTTTCTGTTCTTTCATCTCATTATGGAGAAATGAATCATAGGGATACAAAACTGAAGTTCGGCTAAACTTAGTTCAAGCTGCTGGGGTTGTTGTGTCCCCTTGGATAATGGTGGCTGTGGCACAGCTACCTCAGTGTTATTATAAAATTTAGTTATCCTCTAGTTTGAATAATAAAGAAACTATGCTTCATATTTAATGTACTTTATGTATTTGACAAAATTTTGTAGGCAATCATCATCCAGAAAAACTGCTCAGTGAAAGACCAATGAAAATTGATTCTCAATCAGATAGCATTAATGCTACAGATATATTCGCGCAAAGGCAATTTTATGTGCAAAACAATCACTCTTGTCATGGCCAGGTAATGCAACATGAAAATTGTACATAAATTTTC
The DNA here is from genome assembly GCA_963922205.1 of Romanomermis culicivorax. Lineage (NCBI taxonomy): Eukaryota > Metazoa > Nematoda > Enoplea > Mermithida > Mermithidae > Romanomermis > Romanomermis culicivorax. The sequence continues at coordinate 241,130 of CAWUHX010000313.1, read as the reverse complement.
TTATAAATTATACTTTGATTTAGATTGGCTACCATGGTGAACCACTTTTTGCCTACAACAGCATCAGTAATGAGTACCACTTACTGGGACTATCAAGCGGGGCTGTGAAACAGGATGTCAAATTCATTGATAACTTCAAATCTGTATGGCATTATTTGCCATGGATTAGCGAAACTGTCAGAAATTCTGTGGCCCAAAGAGAAGAATTAAACAGAATTTGGATGGCTGAAGAAAACAAGGATATGGAGTATGGATGGCTTTGGAAATATCTCAAAAAAAATTTATGAATACCGATTTTATGACAATAAATATAGAATTTTAAACCATGTGATTAATCAAGAAATGCACTTCGTAATGCAAGTATGTTGTGCAGATTGTTTTCTGATGTGATATCCAGAGTGTGGAAAACACAAAAAAATAACCGTCTTAACATGAATTTTAGACTTACACTAAGATTGCATAAGGATAACTGATTCTAGTGGCAATCAATTTTTTGTGGTAAGAATAATCATAATTCAATATTATCACATTGATAATTTCTCAAAAATTAGCCAAATTGAATGAGAATTTAAGGGGCTATATTTTGCATCTCTTTTTGGTTTCTGGAATCCACAATTAAGAATAAATTCCATTATCTATCTCTATCCCATTTCTACTTTGCTTGATGTAGAAATGTTTTTTTTTATTGTTGCAGTCTAACTATTCTTGCAACAACTGAAATTTACCACCTTGAAGGTGGTTAATCCGGAATTCAAATTCGAATTATCATTTTCTCATTGATTATGTAATTTGAAAGTTATCACAACCAGTTTAATACAAAGCTGTTAATTCAATTGGTAGTTTAACATTTTTTAAATTTTTTGTATAGCTGAAAAGGCATCTCTACAAGATCACATGGGCGTATAAGTGCCAACCTTATATTAGAGGTGCTCTTTAGATGCTTTTTGCCATCTAGTAGGGGTAACATTTCATAGTCTAAGTAGAATTTGTTTGGCTACATCCATCACAAATGAAATATGGTCATTTGGTGCTATGGCTCATTCGATAGAAAAGAGAGTAATGTTTCAACAATGCTATCCCCTCCAGGGCCTTCTTCACACTAAAATTTTCATAAATGTCTTAAAAGTCGTCCTGGGCTTGATAATGCAAAAAATTTGGCAATGCTAAGCCAAATGCGAAGAACAGTTTCAAGTCCTAAAAGTACTACAGAATGATCTTTCAACTGTTACTATCATTGCATATTATATAAGAGATGAGAATCAAATAAATTACTGTCATCCTTTCCAGAAACAAAAACTGTTGTAAATAGTCCAAGTGAAACATCCAACAAAGAATGTCAAACTACGCCACTGAAATCACTCTACCAACACATGATGTTGTCTGTTAAATTTGAATATGCGCAATAGTGTCCAGACTATTCACACAAAGCTTTCGATTATGAGTTTCTATTTGAAATTTTCATGATAAAGTTGCCAAGTGCAAAATCTGGATTGCCACATGCTATAGTGCATTCAAATGACAGGAATTGGCAGCAGCAGAACTTTGGTCTTGCTTGATCTAAAGAACTACAATTAATATCATAGCCTAGTTTGTTTGCCTTTCTTACGGTTGACCTAAAGAAAATCTAGCTAACCAGTTAGCCCTGAGCAAAGTTTTCCTGCATTGGATGCCAAAAGCGTTCACTGTACAGTGCTTTTGGAGCAAGCTGTTGATTTCTTCTTATTTTTTCTCGCATTACCACCTAGTAGAGGCTACATTCAACAGGCTGGTGTCTGCCTGACAGGTGGGACTTGTTCCGCTACCTGCCTCATAATGTAATAGACGCACGTCTTCATTCGGTGATGCTACATGGACTGAGTAGACCCCAGGAAGCATAGCATTCCAAGCTCGCCTGCACAAATTATCTATCCCAAAAGGATGAAAGGCTGTGTCTGCCTACGCCAGCTGGTTTCACCCCTATTCAGCGAAATACACAACAGTGATTTCTCAAAACAGCGATTCTCAATTCAGCGAAGTCTCAATACAGTGATTCTCAAAACAGCGTAGTCTCAAAACAGCGATTCACACCTCAGCAAAGTCTCAATACAGCGATTCTCAAAACAGTGAAGTATCAGAACAGATTAACAAAATAACGAATTTTGAAAACAGTTATCTTTAGAATGGAGAAATTGAGATTGGGCGGGGTAGACATTTTGGCACATCGCCCATTAGGTCATGCTTTCCGATCTGGTGAATGCTGGTTCTCACACATTTTGGCACCTATCGCCAGATTTCTGACATGGCTTTATAGCATGTGATTTCACGACATTACAGCTTTTTATTCTGGTTTGTTTATTATTAACATATCCACATGCATGTTTCTTGTTTCTTTTTTCTTTGATTAATTTATTTTTTTGAATATTCTTATTTTGTGCTACTTTTTGTATAATTTTTTTCAGATTGTGTACTTTTGTTCTTTTTTTACCTACTTTTTACTACATTGTTCTCCTTCTCATGCTTTTATCATTCCTTTTTTGTTCTGCTTTCACTACTTAATTATTTTATTCATTTCATCTTATTTATTTGTTTATTTCATTTTATTTTATTTATTTCATCAATTCAATTTTTTTGCAATTCAATTAAGCTGCATACAAAACAACTTTAATGGAGAATCCTTCTGATAATTTTTTGCTTCTGTTTTTTTCAAACGTTTCGAAAAAATGTTTTTCTCACAGAAATTTTTTTGTGATTTCGGAATGGTCCGTTTGTGCATACCTAGCGCAACTGCAGCACAAAAGCATGTGAAATTTAGATGCCCAAATGCAACTAAAAATAGACTATCACAACCTGCAAAAACGATTTTAATTTACCTATTTTGCGTATTTATCATAAAAAGGATATGCGCGTTTACTCTCGACATTTTTAGTATTCGCTGTATTGAGACTCGCTCTTTTGAGAATCGCCATATTGAGACTTCACGGTAATGAGAATCGCTGTATTGACTTCGCTGTTATGAGAGTCACTGTTTTGAGTCCCGCTATTTTGGATTTCGCTGTTGTGGGTTTCGTTGCATTGGGGACACGCTGATGAGGAAATTTATTATAACTATGTGCCACTAAAAGGAAGCAATGTTAGTGGCAAAAATCAAAATGACAAGTATATAATGGAAATGTGAAATTTACACCCTCAGGCTCGGATTCCTTGTTTGCTTTTTGACGGGGCCGATTTGGTCTTCGACTTGTTTTTGATGACCGATGTTTTCTTGATGGGTGGCGTTTTGGTTCCTGTCGTACTGCCAGTCCTGGCAGTACTTTTGCTTCTCCCTGATTCATTCATCACCATACTGGCTTGAATGGCGGCTGTTCTTTCCTCGCCTGCGCGATCGCCCGCTTTGCCGGATTTGGAAGCACTGGCTGCGCTCTAACAAAAAAATAGTGGTAAAAATAGACATGGGCGAACTGAAAACAGGTCATGTGATCACTTTATCAATATTTCAAGTGCAATCACTGATGAAAGAAATCAAATTCATCTTGAAACTTTTTGATCTTCTGCAATAAACCAAATCAAGGGTACTATATAGAGGCTCAACTGCTCAATTTGATGGAAAATACTAGTCAATTCTAAAGTCCTATTCAGAAATTTTTCTGCCAAGATTTAATTGGTGACAACCCATGGCAGTCAGGGATTTTAAGAAATGAATCAACAATCATCAGAATTGCTGACTGTCGCCTATTAATGGGATTTAATCGGTGACCATTGGTGACAGTGGGCGATTCTAAGGAATGAATCAGCAATGGGCAGAATCGCCGACTGTCACAGATTCCTAGCATTTAAATGGCGACAATGTGTGATTTCCAGGAATGAATCTGTTGAGTGGGCAGTAATTGCAGAGTCATTATTGTTTATTTGATAAATTTTCTTTTTCTTTAATGACAGAAAACAAAATAAGGTTGCACCTAAAAGTAACAAAACAAAATTTTCTTCCAACACACTCAATGTTCACTGGCTTTCAAATTATGTTTGCATACATACATTCTCTAGGAAAATCCAAAAAAACCGTTGTGATGCCTTGGGCAACCCTGGCTTCCTATGCTCAGCGAGTAAAAAATCGGTGACTGTCCTGAAAAATAGAACACTGTTCTATTTCCCGGATTTCTACCCCGACACCTAGGATTAAAATCAGTGACAATAGCTGATTTTTGGTGACTGTTGGAGATTTTTACTGAAAATTGGTGACCGTCAGTGACAAAAATCCTAGGATTTTTCCACTTCTGAATTTATAGAATCGGGAGCAATAGCTGATGAAAGCTACATAAAATCGTCAACAGCCAGCGGCAATCAGTGACAGTTGGTGACAAAAACTCTAGAATTTTCTCACTTCTGAATTGCTAAAATCATTTTTTCAGTTCTAAATTGAACTTAAGTCATCCTGAATTGATTGTGCATGAAAGACCTCTATGAACTGATGAGGTCAAGAAATGTTCTTTCATTAGAGTTTCAGCCGAGGAAATTTTCTCTTGGTTCAGAGGTCATATCTAAAAGATCAGGGGTTCAGTGGGGTTTTTTGAGTTCCACTGTGTAAGAAGTACACAAGGTGCCTGAAAAATGTATCATTTTCTGTTTGGATAGTTCCAGAACCAACATACATTACTAAATATTAGTTTCTTTCCTGTTTAAAACCTAAGAGGTGTCCAATTTCAATTGCATGTGATAGAAACTGATGTTCAAATTTTTGGATGTTTAAACTTCCGTGTACAAATGTGCATTACTTTGTAATCAACTTTAGAAACAGCAACGTAAAACAGAGTCGAGCAGATCGATCGTCTTTGAAAAAAATATGTACATAAATAGGCAATGATAAGGTTAAACAGGATTGTGTCTTGCTACAACAATAATGTCCTATGATAGCTACCATAGCACTCTAGGTACTGTCTCATTATAGCCACCAATCAAACAACATGGGAATATCCCACTATTGCCACTGTATCACTACACCCACCAAGATTATTTCAAAAATAAAGGGCTAATATTTGGTTTTTCGATGTTTTCATCAATGTTAGCTAATTAGCTTACAATTTAAAGGTTAAAACTACTTGTACGAATATGTAACGATTTTTCCGTTGTTATTAATAAAATGGGAGTTTCAAATGTTTGCAAGTTTCTAGATCACTCGCTGTTGAAATCCTCGATTTTTGTGTTCTCTAGCTTTTTACCTCATTGATATGCGTCATTTTTAACAATATAACGATTTTAAAATAGCAAATAAAAACACTTTAGGAATGACATACTGAAAATTTTTACGAGCTGCCTTGTAGAATATTTGGTCGAAATGAACAGTTTTGGGGTATTTTTCTTTTTTTTATTTGATTTATTTTTTTATTCGCTTACGCGCTTTATGAAGCAGGGAATAGTGATCTATGAAACTCCTGCAGAATCTTATTCGAAATTCCGGAAAGAGTCTCAAAAGAGGTTAAAACATGGAACATTTGGTTAATATTTCGAGTGTTTTGAATGCCAAAAAATCGCAGTCGGGAAACAATGTGGCTCTAAAAAAGAATTTTTTGAATGTTTTTAGCAAACGGACCCTTAAGGGTTCCTTCATTCCTTCAAGAGATGGCCGAAAGGCCTACGAGTTCTATGATCAAATCTACTGGTGGTCCATCCATACCCCATCCTATGATGTATAAACATCCACAAAAACGTTGATGGTTGTTGCCAGATAGACATTAAATGACATCAGTTTATGGTGGGATGCATATTAATAATTTGGTGCCTGTAGTGAGACACATACATGCACGTGGGGGGTTTGGGGGGGGGGTTTTAACCCCAGCAGATTTGACTTTTCCAGCAATGACTGAGAAGATGACGAAGGGAAATGAGCAAGAGACAAGAGAAAGTCGTCATAAAAATAGAAATGATGCCGTAGTTTGACGATTTTTCTAAAGAAATCATACTTGACTGCAAAAGAGTACCATGAAAACTTTAAAAAGTGCAAATAATCTAAGTAAATAATTTCACATAATATAGGTTGAAGAATATGCTGCTTGCATAGCAGGAGACTTTCTGAGACCTTTCTTTTCGTTATCAAAAACGAAAAAAAATTAAATTCTTGCCCCTGTCTTGGCTGACCCCCATCAGAATTTCTATGCTGTGCATGTATGGTGAGACAGTGGCTAAGGTTGAGCAGTGACTGTAGCGAGACAGTGGCTGAAGTGAGACGGGCCCGAAAATTCAGTGTGAAATGGAATGCGCAATAAATTGTACATCAGAAAATAAAATGAGCAGAAAAAAACAGAGGCACAAGGATACGAGCAAATCAAGCCTTTCCATTCTAGAAACATGAAGATTACCTTTTTCGTCGATTTATCCAACTTCGACGCCGTTTTGACCTGTGATTGTCTTTTCTTCCTCAAGATCACAAACAGCAGAATAGCGATAATCAAAACGACAATGATTATAAATGCTATAAAACAAATATTCAAGAATGATAGTGAAAAAATGCAAATTCAGTATTGCACGTTTCAAGACGGTAATAGTTATAATTTCGATATATGTATACGGTCATGTGTATTTCTGCTGATTTAGGTACTTAGATTCAAAAATGGCCGAAATAAGTACTACGTTCGAAATCCTTTACATACAGCAGTCAGTATAGAATTTTCAATTAGAAAAATCGTTAAAGGTTAATAGAATATGTCCACATTTTTCCAGTCCTTGGTTTAAAAAACAAAAAATCATGAAAATATGAAATAGTACTTGCTTTTCATAGTTATTATCATTTCGAAGAAAACAGGCGATAAGATTCTGGGCAAGATATAGTTTTTAACACTAAACTTTGGGAGCATCTCCGGAAAAAATATTTTTCTGTCAGTGGACTTTTACTTGATAATGCAAATCAGTTAACGACATGATGCGAAAGCACCCAAGATTGTGTGTGAATCCAGGACCATATGCTGGACAGGGCAGAGATATCAAAGAAGCAGCTTGTCTCAAGGATGTTGAGAGTGACCACAGCAGCCAGCTCAACTATGATCTGTTGCGAATGGAGAGCACCTTTCTTATTGCTTGGTTGACTCGTTGGTTAGAACGTGAGGACAGTAGCCAGAAGATACACGGGTTCAAGTCCCAGTGAATCGAGCATTGGGAAAAGTGCTCTCGATTTACAACAGATCATAGCTAAAGTGTTGAGCATACATGCACATAGGGGATAGGGGGGGTAAACCCTAGTACCTGAGACCCTGGTCACCCCTTCTGGCCCAAAAAAATCGTCGAACACCCCCTGAACTTTTTTGAAGACGGCTTTTCTGATGATTTTTGTGCATATTGTGTATGAAAAACAAGCTTGCAGAACTTCCTTTTGCTCGGCCAGCCCCATACCCCTCTGAACATACATGTAATTGGGGGGGGGGAAGTGCTATGGGAACCTCCCCCCCAGAAATCGTCGACCATATGGCTAGCCATTGGGCGACCCCCCCCCCAGGATTTTCCAATCCTATAGCTAGCCATATGGTAGCCTAGGGACCCCCATAGTTTTCGTCGGAAAAATACTGAAAAATGTCATTTTTTCATGAAAAATGTCAAATTTTGAACAAAAAATGGTCAAAAACGTCAATTTTCTCGGCGCTTCGCGCCATAAGTACATATTTTATCATTTTTTAGACAAAAATTACTACCTTTTAAACCGTTTTTCGGACATTTATCATGAAAAAAATCGGATTTTTTTTCCTTCAGGGACCCCTCCCCCCAAAATTTTGAGAATTACTGACCTCCGGCCCCAAAAAAGTGCTCCAACCCTCCCCCCAGACCTCGGAGCTCCGTTACATGTATGCCTCTGAATACAAAGTGCAAGGGCTCACGCCCCTGCAAAATTCTTGTCGTGCATGTCTGCTGTTGAGGCAACCTATTCCCCCTGATCGAATGGTCAGTAACACGTCGGGCTCGTTCTAGGACTTGAACCCAGTATCCTGCTGATGCCATCAGCACGTTCTACACAAGTGAGTCAACTGAGCTACAGAAAAGGTGCATTAACTTTGCCAAAGATCAGAAATGACATGGATGCTGTGGTAACTCTCAACATCCTTCTGCCATTGAGTTTGATAGGTCGTAAATGGCCGCCAGTGTTGAGGCAACCTATTCCCATTGTTCTGGTTCTAAGTAAAAGTCAGGCACGGTTCAGGGCTAAGACCCAGGATCTTGCAGCTGCCGTCGGCATGCTCTAACCAAGTGAGCAGCAGGAAGGCGCTCTCCATTCGCAACAAATCGTAGTTAAGGTGACTGCAGTGTCCACTCTTAACGTCCCTCCACTATCAAGTTTGATGGAACATCAAGGGCCATCAGGGTTGAGGCAACCTATTTTCTTTGCTTGGGTTCTCATTAAAAGTTAGACTCCATGCAAGACTTGAACTGGATACCTTACACCTACATACACTCTAAACAACTGAATCAACCGAGAATGGGAAAGGTGCTCTCGATTCACAACAGATCTTAGTTGAGGTGGCTGCAGTGGCCACTCGCACATACCTCCACTGTCAAGTTTGATGGAGGACTACACAGCAACCTATTCACATTGGTCGGGTTCTCAGTAAAAGTTAGGCTCGGTCCTGCGCTTAAACCCGGGACCTTATGGCTACCATACTAACACTCCAACCAACTGTGTCAACTCAGCAATGGGAAAAGTCCTCTCGATTTCCAACAGATCTTAGTTGAGGTAGCTGCTGCGGCTATTCTCAACATATACTTATGCTGATTCTGAATTGAAAGAGACGTTTAAGGACTAAATTTTCCGATATGAAACGAACTTCCAGAATTTTTCAATGCTGCCATAACCCTGAAACATACCCGAAATGCCGACAACGCCAGCTGTCAAAGCTGGAGGTGCTGTCGTAGATGCAGGCGCCACTGCCAATTTGGCTGCGACTGCGACTTGCGTCGTTGTGCTTCCTTTCTCGGCCTTATGCGCCAACGCCGGTGTGGCCATTGTGGAGGAGCCGCAGGGTTCAAAATCTTTACACAAAATGTAACCTTTTTCCAAGCACAGGCGGCCGCCTTTGAGTTGAATATCGGCGTACTTGAAACAAGTTCCGTTTTTGTCTCTGATACAAGGACCGACCCGTCCGGAATATTGGCAATAATTGACTTCTTGACACATTTCCTTGCCAGCTTTTATGGGTTCATCGTGGAATGCTTTGATGGCTCGAGTGACCTCCTTGGCGTCGTCTTTTCCACTGAAACTGGCATTCATGAGGAAATGATAGAAATCCATCATGAATTCATGTTCAGCAATTAATGCTTCTGAAAATAAATATGACCAATTATACTGCATAAATTTTGAAAGCATTTCAGTTTTTCAACATAATCCTAAAATAAATCAAGATGGCCGGCACATCAAAGATTGAAAACTTCTGAGAATAGCCAATCAAAGTCATTATTCCTCCTCCTACGCTTATGTACCTGGGATCCCTTCAAGGTGGATTCGTGATCGCAGGGCTTGCTAGGGGAGAGCGCCCTTAATTTTCGCAGAGATGTTACAAAGGGAGAGAAGTTATTTCATGCGGAGAATCTGATAGAAATATTGGTTTTTCATAAAAAAAATTCTGAAAAAAGGAAGTCAAAGAGTCCAGTTTTTTATGCAAAATTCAATAATATAGGAAAATAATTCAAATTATTGATTTCATTTGCTGTTCTATTGCCATTCTCTATCTGGTTAACAACCTTACAAAAAATGAAAGTTTCATCCATTTTCCAAAACCACTGCATTATGGCCGAAAAAAAAATTTGACGTTTTCCTGGGATTTTGACATCAAGAATAGGAGTTTTTATGAAAAACCAATATATCCATCGGATCGTATCGGATCGCCTGTGCAGGATAACCTCACACCAAAGTAACACACCTGTATAAAGCAGACGTGCATGGCAAGATCTTTCCAGGGATGCATAAAAATCACCAAAAAACTCATCTCGGAAAAAGTTAAGGGGTGTTTGATGATTTTTTGGGCCAGAAAGGGTGTAGAAAAGATCTGCAAGTTGCAGAAAAGTTTAGAACTTGTAGAAAAGATCTGCAAGTTACCATCTGACAGAAGTCAAGAATGCAAAAATTTGAAGAGGCGTGGCTACTGTAGCTGGAAAAGTGTTGTTTTTCATTGTTGTTTTTTTAGCGGTCATTTATTCTTTGTTCTCTGCTCTATGCATGTGTTGTGAAAAAGGGGTGGTGCATATTTGTTTCATGAATAGTAAAGATGATGTGTGTGATCTAGGTTGAGTAAGACTATTCATAGAATAGTTTGAGTATAGGGTTCAATTAATAGAGAGTTAAACTAGTGCATTCCCAGTTGTGGCATCCAAAAACCTTGAACAAATTGATCCGAGGAATTGTCAGTCAGAGCTTTCTACAAGCCAGTCGTTCTTTTGTATTTTCTTAATATTGCATAGTTACAGTAAGACACTCAGTCTGTTCCAAATGGAGCATCCCTCATGCATTATTATATTTTACTACCTAATAATGCGGCAGGTTTACCCCCCCCCCCCCCATGTGTATGTATGGTATAAACAAAGGACACGCTCCTCCAGCAAGTGCCGCATGAGCCTGTTGCTCATACAACATGAGATTCAACCTCCTTTCCCGCGCCCTCATTCCTACTGTAACTTAGTGTGGTGGTTTATAGACTCTTTTGGCTTCCTGTTGTTTATTATCTTTTCTTAGTCTTTTCCATTTTGCGACTGTGCTATGCAAGTCTTTCAGGCATTGTTGTCAGCATTTACATTCATTGCATAAAGCAGGAAGTTGATGTTAGGTGAAAAATCATGTATTTTCTCTCTTTTTCCGTCTTCAGTGTGTTCCAAATTAGGCGATTTTCGTGACAGGAAGCCACTTTTGTCATTTGCATGTTTTTTATTGATATTATGTTTTGTACTTCATGATATTGGTCAACTCGTCGTAATAAATATTAAAATGATTCCTCATCTTTGATTTTGAGTTTATGGATACCGATCATCCTTTCAAACCTAGCACTGGGATTCAGTTGCTTTAATGTCTTTCCGAGGAGCAATGGAAGTCGAGGCAGAGGCATGAGTTTCAATTTAGTTCAAGTTTACTAATTACAAGCTTTGGTGCACTCCCTATCAGTAAGGGAGCCGGTTTTCCTGGCTAGAGAAAGGTACCGTATAATTGCAACCAGTGGAAAGGGTAAAGATCTGTTGAGCCCCGTGGAGCAACGGGCACACCCGTGACTCGAGAAAGGTCTCCTGGATTCATCCATAACTCCAACTCATGCCCTGACCTCAGAAATATACGTTAGAGGGTTCCTGTATACATAAACCTAAGAGACGGAGCAATTCCATTGATTGGCCAATTTCAGAAATTTTCATCCTTTGATAAGCATCTTGTTTTTTTTTTAAATATCATCTTGAGAATATTATGATGCTCACAAAAAGAATGTCGAACATCGAATAAGTCCCGCATCTTGATTTTTTGCAATGTATCATGAAATTCTGGCGATGCATCTTGAGAAAATAGTGTACTCCATATTTCAATGTAATGAATAGCAGTCAGGTCTCAATGCGGGTCTGAATCGTTTTCGTGATTTTGGCTTTTCCCACTCTCACGAAGACATTCGGTGAAGAAAGTATGAAACTCGTATAAAAATTATACTTGAATTCGGGTCACTATCAATACGGATCGAAACGAGTCCACGAATGGGCAAAAAGGTAAACATGGATTCCCAATTGTATGACGCTCGTTTCGTACCAGTGGTAAAAACTGAAAAAAATGAAAGTTGGCCGACAAAAAAGAAATTTCAAAACTATTTTTAAATTAATCGATCGAGATGATAATCACGCAGGCTATCGCTGAAAAATTGAATTTTTCATTTATGGAATTTTCTGCTGGGTGGTCTAGGAAAACAGTCACATTAGTCACAAGGATGTAGTCGGTAATTTATTAAATGATCTCGTTAATGAAGTTGATAAACAATTGGATGGTAATCAATAGAGCATTGGTAAAGAACGTTCTTGGGACAATGAGCAATCCGAAAAAAATCTAGGGTTCCAGCCTTCTCTTGTTGATATGACAAATTTACAAACTCGTTGTTTGTGTATAATCAAGATTTTAATCATGAATAAGCTTTGGTGAAACGATCAAGCCTTGAAGAGCGACGCCTTTTTTACCCAATTCGAAGAATTTTTCCATTCATTTGATTGCTGGCGTATGTTTCGTATTTTAAGAAAGAGGATTTAGAACACGTATATAGAGTGTTATGATTAAATAATTTACAATAAAAATAATTACTGTATAAAAAGTTTGAATGTGCAAGTTAGATGTAAAACTGATCTCAGGACCTGGCAATATTGCTTAAGTGAGAAACCAAACATGCATTCGGACACCTTCACGTCTTACTTTTCTCCGAATATCATGAAATCTACTGATTGTAGAGTGTTGGAAGTTGTTAAGGAATGCTGCATCTGCTTGGAAATGCAGATCTCAAGTGCAATTAGCATCTTCGAAAACATTTGACAATCAACATTCACATTTCTCAAGTCTGTGACTTCTTCCAACCAAAAAGATCACGTGATAAGCAAAATTTCGGGGTTTCGCATAATTTTCATGAAGATATAATTAATTGAACCAAAATTGTCAATTTCTCAATGAGAACCTGCATAGTTATAAACATAACATATATATTTCTGATCAATAAAAATAGTCGGTGAATTGAAACATTGGCTGAAAAGTCTCGGTGGATGAATAACGCTGGTGGCTGATGTACAGTTCATATAAAAACTTAGTGTCCAAATCCACACGATAACTGACACACTACAGACCCCATTTTTGTGTTTTTTCCTGTTTTGAAATGTGCATATATTTCATGCTAATGAGTCTCTTAATGCATGAACGATTCGGGTTTTCGAACTGATATGAAAAGCTGGGTTCATGATGAGTTTGAAAATCTTACTTTGAAGGAACAGGAATCGGCCTGTAAAAAAGTTCCCCAAATGGCCCTCAATCCTAATTACCCTTCATCTCAGGACTTCAAAGATAGTCAGTAGGGCTGATTTTAAGTTCAAGGAAAAATAGCGTCATATTCTTACAGAAAAGCAGTATTTTCGTTCCTAGCATCACAAATTCCTGTAAACCTCGGCCTTGTTGACCATTGACCGGCCCTCGAAAGTAGATTTCTTCCATACTGGAATAAATATTCGACGTTTTCGTCGAACTTTTGTACGCTTTGTGCGCCTGTATGGCCTTTTGTAAACATTGGGTCGTATTGCAGGGCGAAATGGTATAAAAATCGGGCACTTTTGTGCCGGGCGTACTGTACGAGACGGAAAACGTGTATTCGCGAAGATTGGGGAAATATACGGTCGGATCGGTGACTTTGTTGAACATGGTTTCGACCAGCTTCCACGGACCTTCCATGTTGTTGGGAGCGTGTTTCATGTCCAAAACGAACCAAATATTTAGCCGGAATATGTCTCGGCAGTCGGATCTATCTGAAAATGGTTTCAAAAAGATGATCAGTATTCTTCAACATACTGTATAAGTTTAGTCTATCAAGTGCCCAGTTAATAGTGAAAATATTACTACACAATTGGGGCCGTGAAGGGTCTGTTGCTTCGATGTTACAGCTAAACCCAGCGGTGTTATAAAGCATCAAATTTGCACACATTCACGGATGATTTGACTAATGACTAGAGGAAAAAGTACCTGATCCAAAAAAGATTCAATTGAATATGTTGTTCCAAAAAAATGGGAAAAAAATAATTCAGAAAATTCTAAGCCCAGAACAAAATATGAGAGACAAAATATGAATATAATAGACCTCGAAACCAAATTAGCAATGATAAAATAGAGTAGCTTCCATAAATCTAATCCCGAGAGAAAATCGGCGCTCATGCACTTTATGCCCGAACAAATTGTTTCTAAGTTTGTTAACACAAAGGTTGAATAATTTACAGACACTAGTCTTTGGCTAAGGCTTCTGTTCAGGTTTAGGCTTAGGCTTAGACGAAGGCGTTGGCTTAGGCTTAGTCATACTGATGTGTGAGAATACTCAGAAAAATTTGATGGGTCATAAAGTACAGAAGTACCGAGAAATCTACAGTTACACAAGAAATGTACAAATTACTTTATTGTTTGGCTTCGTCTTTTCGTTTTGGTAATCAGTCATAAATTGCATTCAATACTGAAATCAGTTTTAACTCATGATTTCGATCCGAATGACATATAACATGGCTACTTTAGGTTAAAATTGCAAAATTTAGCATATTCTGACGTCAGCAGGACTTCAGTTTACATTAGAAATCTACAATTGACTGTAACTCGGTGAACAAAGCTCCAACTTCGAAAATGAAAACGGATTCGTATAGAACTTGTTGAGTTTTCCTGACTCGGATGTACTGCGACCAGCAACAGCTAGCCTTACTGTAGCCATAACCGGCTGTTTTATCACAGGTTTACACTACAATTATTTTAATGCTAGAGAGCTGCACATAATTATAGTAACGAGTAAATTTCACTTCGCAAGCATAGCGTCATTTTTGGCATCTGTAAATTAGAGTTTTTGCGCCAGGGATTACTTTTGCAACTAAATTTATTGTTTGAGTTTTATTTTTCAATCATATGTTTATTCAAATCGATGACATCTTTGTGGAAAATCGCACAAAATTCCTTTGAAGCCCAGTTCCTGGGGATAGTGCGGCGACATCAAATCAGCAGCCTATTTTGCTTTTGTCGCTTATCCAATTTGGTACGCCTGCCGCAGCACGTCTACAGTAATTGAGCGGTTATCATGGTGCATGAATAAAAGCACTAACTTTCTTTCACAATTCTTGGGCTTAGGGGCCTAGGGACGCGCCGTGAGGGCACAATGCGGGGACACACTCGTGATATGTCATCCAATAATTCATCGTGAGTCTATATTCAATCATTGTACTCAAGTGTGAATGCCTATACAGCAGCTACAGTAACTAAATTATGGCGCACGTCACACGATTATTGATTCATTAATGAACCCTTAAGGTTGATGTTTCATCCTAAAAGCAGTTTCAACCGAAACATTCGAATTTTCTCTACGGTTTTGACACCTGATGTGCTTCGGCTGTTGATGCTGGTCTGCGTGCCCTGGGTGTCTCCGACAGGCGTAGACGGCAAGAAGTTTTCAGGGGTGGGTCCTTGGACATTTTATCCAGGAGGTAGGGGGTGAGCGAACAAATGGACAAAAAAAAGTTCTGCAAGCTTGTTATTCATACGGAATATGCACAAAAAATCATCAAAAAGGCTGTCTTGAAAAAAGTTCAGGGGTGTTTGTCGATCTTTTTGGGCCAGGGTCTCAGTAAGGGGGTTACCCCCTACCCCCTTATGTGCATGTATGGTGTGCAACAAACATTGTCGACGAGTCCGGAGTAGCCCGAATGAAAATATGAGTAAGAATATGTATATATGTTCTGTAACAAACGTCACGTGTCCTACTATAGACGCCAGCAGTTGATGCTACAAAACCAGGTGGGCCGAATTGCATAAGTACATCGCTTTTTTCCCATACTTGGAACTTTAGTATAAAAAATCGGTTCCCTGGATCTGTAGTTATGTTGGCTTCTGGGCACTTATGCACGCTTTATGGCCTGTCGAATTTTTCAAGTTTTTTTCCACGCATAGATTGTATGGTTTTTACTCATCGGGCTTGGGCTTAGGCGTTAGCTTGGGCTTAGGCTTAGGAGCCTTGGGCTTAGGGGTAGGCTAGGCGTGGGCTTAGGCTTAGGCTTAGACTTGGGCTTAGGCTCAGGCTTAAGGCCCATCTATACTTTTTTCGCGAAAATCTGTCGCAAGTGATTGCAACGATCAAAATCGAACGAATCCCTCATTTTCTCTATGCAGAAGAAAGATATTGACGAGTTCTATCCAGTGTTGCAGAAATTGACTATTTTGTGAGCATCTTGCGTTTGTCATGTTTCTTGCGTCAAAGCTGGATTTAAAGCTCACAGTAGGTACTTGTTGAACGTGTTTGGTATCCTTCGATCGGAAGTTTCAATATATACCTTGTGATGTATTATATACTGAAATTGCTCCAATATTTGAGGAGCAAATCGCTTGCGTATGTTTTTTACCGTAAAAAGTATAGATGGGCCTTTAGGCTTATAAACCTTTGTGTAAAAAACCTAGGCTATAAAATGTGTAAACACTAAGTTTTCAATCAATCACAATTTTTCAAAAGTGTACAGAATAATTTTTTCGTATTTCACTCACCAGTAAGCTTAACGGCTATTGTCAAACGATTAAGGGCGAAGGAAACCATGACGGCCAGGTAAAAGGTGAGACGCAAAGCGGTTGCCATCTTTAGAGCCACAGGAAAAACCGATCACACCCTACCTTTCTATTTTCAACAGTGAATATTAAGCTATTGTAAACTGCAGCAGCTGTTAAATGACATTAAAATCGCTCAGTAAAGTCAAGTGATTCTTGAGAATGTAGATTTTTGCCGCCATTTTCAAGGAAAATCTTTCTCCCTGAGTTGAGTCTAGAAATGACCATTTTAGCCAACAATGTACGAATATGCATAGGGGTGGTTTTAGTCATTAGAGCGATTGAGCCACTGGAGCGATCCCGCCATCGCTGCCAAAATTGAGAATAAAGATGTATTTTTACCTGAAAAAAGGTGTCTTTGTAGATAGAATGGTAGAAAATAAATATTACATGTCTGAACATACTTACTAAAACCAGTGAATCAGAAACTCTCTCATTTGTATCAAATAATTTATAATGACAAATACTGGTAAGATTTGAAAGAATTTAACAAGAAATTCGAAAAAATTTTCACTTTTTCTGAAAAAATCATCGTGAAATTTAGAATTGTCTTATTTTGCTGAGTGTCATTAATCATGCCAAAATATGTGCACGAGAAAACTAAAGCGCTTGACTATGGTGGCTGAAAATATATGGAGGCTAAATCGATACTGCACAAGAAAATAAGGTGGCTGAATCGATACAGTGGCTGAAATGATATGCTGGCTGAACGGTGAAGGTGGTTCAACACACAATCCTATTCCAGAACCGCGCCATGCCACTTTTCTAAATTAATCAATTTCCATGGATTTTTTATTTTTTCTATAAATATGTAAAGGAGCAAAAACCAATAGCTAGACATTACGCAACTCTACTTGGACCTGTGTCATTACACCCACTGTCTTGCTACAGCCACTGTCTTGCTACAGCCACTATGTCACTAATGCAACCCAACTATAAATAGGCGTCTCATTATAGCCGACCGTCACTTTGCGACTGTCTCACTAGAGCCGCTGTCTCGCAAACAGCTACCAACAGTTTAAGCGGGTGTTTATATATCTTGGGATCGGATATGGATGGACCAGCAGTAGTTTTGACTAGAGATTCCTTCAGTGCCACGATTGTCAAAATTGCGCGAGTAGCACTCAAGTATAGACGCACTTCTAACACGATAAGCACGTTTTTGCGATGACTTTGGCTTTTCGCTCAGAAATTTAGCATTTTTCTGCAGTATAAAATTCCAGCAAGTGAAAGTTGTGCATGGAGTTGAAACAACCCAAATGTTTTTATCCCAACTTTTGACATTTGGAAGTAGATGGAACATAGTACTCTCGGATTGGTGGAAGTGAAAACTAACCAGATCCATGACTTAAATTCTATGGTTTAGAAAATTCACAATTTCTTGTATTTTGGCCGTTTACTGAAAATATTTGTAGCAACAATAACACAAAGTCGGATTTCTGGATTTTATGTTCAATTCACGAGAACATACAAAACATAAAAAACTGTAAAACAGGGTCGCTCTGTAACTTAGCACAGAAACTTTAGGAAGTTTACTGTTCCATTTTCAATGGAATCAGAATTTTGGTAGTTGCAGCTGCCATGGTGTCTTGAACACCTACACTTTCTCGAAGAAAACGAGGGTCCACTAATATCCTTAGAACAAGAAATCTCAAACGAAAACGTCTGTCAATTGTCTGGACGGTCTGACTTTTTATTTTATAGTTGAACAAATGGCCTACCAATAAAGAAAACATGAACTGTGGTCTGTTTATTCTGAAATGGCACACGTAGAAAGTTCAATTTGGAAAAAAATAGCAAACTTATTACTGTAACCAATAAGAAAAACTTTTCCATCCATCAGCGACAAAAAAAATTTTCCCGACACAACTTTAATAATTAATGGATGGCAAGATGTTGTTTCCTCAGCTTTGGTCTACTCTACTGTTACAGGGACCTGCGTATTTTCTGCATTAAACATTTTTTCAAACTGTGTCGAATAACGTACTTGTTTTCTTGTGGCTCCAGCTGCATAATTGGTTTCACCCCTATTCAGCGAAACACACAACAGCGATTCTCAAAGCAGCGAAACTCAATACAGCGATTCTCGAAACAGCGAGGTCTCAAAACAACGAATCTCTATTCAGCGAAGTCTCAATATAGCGATTCTCAAAACAGCGAAGTCTCAGAACAGCGATTCACACCTCAGCGAAGTCTCAATACAGCGATTCTCAAAACAGCGATTCTCAAAACAGCGAAGTATCAGAACAGATTCTCAAAATAACGAATTTTCAAAACAGTTATCTTTAGAATGGAAAAATTGGGATTGGGCGGGGTGTACATTTTGGCACATCGCCCATTAGGTCATCCTTTTCGATCTGGTGAATGCTGGTTGTCACACATTTTGGCACCTATCGCCAGATTTCTGACATGGCTTTATAGCATGTGTTTTCCCGACATTACAGCTTTTTATTCTTGTTTGTTTATTATTAACATACAATATGCATGTTTTTTGTATTTTTCCTTTGACGATTGTCTTTGAATATTCTTATTTTGTGCTACTTTTTGTATAATTCTTTCAGGCTGTGCATTTTTGTTCTATTTTTTATCTACTTTTTACCACATTATTTTATTTCTCATGTCTTTATCAATCGTTTTTTGTTCTGCCTTTAACTGCTTAATTATTTTATTCATTTCATCCTGTTTGTTTATTTTATTTTATTTATTTCATCAATTTAATATTTTTGCAATGCAGTTAAGCTGCATACATCGCAATTTTAATGAAGAATCCTTATGATAATTTTTTGTGATTTTGGAATGGTCCGTTCGTGCACCTACCGCAACTGCAGCACAAAAGCATGTGAAATTTAAAATGCAACTAAAAATAGACTATCTCAACCATCAAAAACGATTTTAATATACCTAATTTTCATATTTATCATGAAAAGGATGTGCGCGTTTACTCGATGCATAGATTTTTAGCATTCGCTGTATTGAGATTCGCCGCATTGAGATTTCGCTGTATTAAGAATCACTATATTGAGACTTCGCTGTAGTGAGAATCGGTGTTTTGACACTTCGCTGTAATGAGAATCCTTGTATTGAAACTTCGCTGTAATGAGAATTCTTGTATTGAGACTTCGCTGTTTCGAGAAACGCTGATTTTAGTCTCGCTATTTTGAGTTTCGCTGTTGTGGGTTTCGCTGTATTGGGGACACGGCGCATAATGTACTAGTTCCGAAACTTGATCGATATAAACTATATATAATAGAACTATAATCACAAATTTGCTCATTCCATTAGTAAAATATGCACGAATAATCAAGTACAGATTTAAGCAGAATCTCTAACGTTTGTTCATCAAGTCGGCAGCGGCTGAGGAGCATCACGTGACATGAAAAAATCGATAATGAAGCAGATACCATTCACCACACCGATGACCTGAAAAATAGCAAAATGATTACTTAAGTGATTGTGCTTATGTTTCAAAGTTGGGCTTTGGATCCTATATAGTCCATCTATTTCGAAATGGCGCATGCAGCGACAGGAAAAAAGTAGGTTCAATCGGACACACAATTTTCAAAAAGAAGAAAGCTTTATGCGGTATAAAAATATTAGTTTTTCATGGTAAAGAGAGCTAATACAAATCTTTTTTGAAATCAAGTCAGACATAAGCAAACTATCAATTTTACGGTTGAATTTCTGACTTTATCAAGTTACCTCTTTATATATTTTTTGATTTGAAAAATTTCAGATATCAGAAAAGATCATTTCTATCGATTTTCAAGTGAACTCTTCTCAATCATTGATTTAATCCGAAAAAAAGAAAATGAATGCTTTTTGTAACGTGTCTTTGTGCATTCTATATTGAAGAAATGGTGGTTGGCCGTTTTTCACCGACCAAATTAAAAATTTTTAGCTTTTTAGGTAGCCAGTACAATTGAGCCTTTCTATGCTTGATGCACATCTTGTCACACGTGAACCCGCATTGACGCAAGTAGTCGCTTGACGCACATGAATGCACATAGAGATGCGTGAAATGTCCACGCGGTTGCATAGCACCCATCGACGTGCGTAAACGCTCGTCGACGCGCGTCAGATATAAACGTGCATTGAAGCTCATCAACATGCGTCTATTTTTTTAATAATTTTTTTCACAGTTTTGAAGAAAAATAATGAAATGACTGAGTTTTTTTGGATTTTGATATTCCAGAACACCAGAAAATGAATCACTCCCACTATTTTTCCCTGAACGAAACATATATTTTTTCAGTGAACTATATGATTTTTCAAAAGGACAAAATGTGAAAATCTGATGAAAGTCAAAAATTAAGGAATCAAGAATTCAAATTCTTCAAGCAGCAAGCACATACATCAATATCCAATGTCGATGATGTTTTGATGGTCAACAAGTTTTTTGATTCATTTTTTAATCGTCTCTATCCCTGAATAAAATAATTGAATGGAAACACTTGAAATAATGATCAAGTAAATGCATCAAAAACTTAAGCCTAAGCCTTAGCATAAGCGTAAGCCAAAGCCCAAGACACGTCTGATACTCACATACAATATTACAAAAATTCTCTGGTGTTTAAGTTGTAGAAGGTACATGATAAACTTTTGTGTGTTTTTCAAGAATTTTGTTATCTTTTATTTAAACAATGAATTATCAAAATTTGACACACTACAATAAGAGTTTTGTGCTCCTGAACAAATGTCAGAGTCACTGTATCCAATTTCGGCCAAATTCGCACTTTTGATAGATACCCCTGAGGCAAAAATGAAATTGAAAAAACTCTAAAATCGTCAGCATGCGTTTATGTGGGTCAACGTTCACGTCGACGCGCATTAACGCATGCTGACGCGCCTATACCCACACCGGCGCCCGTGAGCGTGCACTGAAGTCTATGCTACTTAAAATAGTCAGACGCGTCAATATGCGTCGACGTGCGTAGGAGTATATTAGAAGCTATAGGTATAGAAATTGCAATTTTGGACCTGTACAGATGCCAAAATGCAGATCGTACAAGAATACAGTACAGCTTACCAATACTGATACTGTAACAATTCGATTAGAAGCGGCGAAATAATCGAGCATCATGTACAACCAGACGCCGGCGAAAATGAGATTGGTCACGGCGCCCAGTAAGCAAAACCAAATTTCCTGCACGGAAAAGGAAAAATTTTTTCGGTTTACTGTTTAGAATACAGTATTACTGTATCTTACACAAGGCGAATCGCGGCCGCCACACATGTGCAAACACAACGAAGTGAACAAAAAGATGAGCAAGGTCACCATCAAAATAGTGAGCCCGGCGTAAAATAGGTAGCATATCGTTTGATTGGTGCAAAATTTCAAAGAGAAAAAGTTGGCTAATATGAAAAAGTAATTAGAATGAGCAACACATTATTTACAATACATCTTACTTGCTAACAAAATCAAAATGCTGAGGATCTGAAAAATAGAAAAGAAAAATGGGTACTATAGGCACTTCATGGCCTATCGATTTTTTTCAAGGTTTTTTCCACATATATAGGTATGAGCCTGAGCCTAAGCCTAAGCCAAAGCCTGATCCCAAGTCTACGCCTGAGCTTAAGCCTAAGCATAAGCCCTAGTCTTAGCCCAAGCCTATGCCTAAGCCTAAGCCCAATTCTTAGCTCAAGGATGAGCCTAAAGGCCCAAACATACTTCCCTGTACGTAGCATACGTAAGTAGGGGTCTACGTCAATTTGGCGTATGCCAATTTGGCGAAGACAATTTGGCGTATGTCAATTTGGCATGTAAGTCAATTTGGCGTAACGTGTCAATTTAGTGTATGTACGTAGTCGTTTCGCGTTTGGCTAAGTGAAAAATTGAAATGTGAAAATTCGGTTTCAAATTAAACATTAGATTTTTAAAAAATTAGTAGTCGAATTTAAAAATTTGAAATGTTATAAATTTATTTTGTAGGTGGTAGAAGAAACAACAGCTTCAAATTTCTTGATATTTATGCAAATTAAATTTTAATTTTCATGTCTCTTAAAACGAATTTTTTTAAGACCCAAGTCGAATGATGCCATGTGTTGTGAGGCATCGAAAATTTAAATGAAAAAATATGTATGAATAACCTGAATCATGCATCAAAAATTCATCGCCATCGTCTGTGCGACCATATTCTGGCGGAATTACGAGGTCGTCCAAGGTTTGTGGCTGTGGTGGCACATTCCCTTGTCGTTTCCTTAAAACCGTCCTCTTTAAATTAGCTGTTTTTGGCAATTTGGGCGTATGTACAAGCTGGTAAAACTTGATTGATAGCCGTTGAAACAACAGTATGAGTGGATTCCACTGTATTTATAGCATCTGATCGTATTTTATTAATAGCATTTGTAACTTCTTCCTTGGTGGCATCTGGAGGATGTGAATGCGCACACCGAATTTCAACTTGAGCTTCATCAATATTTCATTTTTAAATTTTTTATTTTATTTCTAAATTTATTTTTAACTTTACATCGCCAATAAGTTTTCTCATAAGTGCTGTTATCTTGAATATAACCATAACCGTCAAAAATAAATTTTTTCCGTCCTTTCTCAGTAAGCAAGAAGCGCGACATTTTAAACCAGCAATCGACAACAGATCATAGAACTATGCAATGACCAAATTACCTTTGGGTGTCTGATTATTTTTTCTTTCTCTACCGTCATCTTTTTATAATATTCTCATAAACAAGGTCGTAAAATTGTATTACTTTTGGCCGGCCGCTGTTTCAACAGTGTCCTAGGCGGACTGATGACAGCATTTAATCATTTTCACGCTCACCTCTTGACCTGGACATTCCAATACAGGCATACAAAAAATAAGGTTTTGTGTCATTATATGCAACTCGGTTGGATAATACAGCAATACGCCTAAGTGTCATATACGCCCTATTGGGTAGAGTGCACTAGGCCAGCATATTCATAAGGCCAGCGTATCCAGAAGGCCAGCGTAGTTAGAAGGCCAGCACGAATAATAATAGTAAATATGTGTGACGAACTTCAACATTACCGGTGTACGAAAACCAAATATGTCTATTACCGTTATCAAATGGGGTCAGGAAAAGTAATATAGGTGGGGGGCCTACTACTGTATGTTATTGGTGAGGCCAACTAATATATAATGTAATATTAGTGAGGCTTACTACTATAATGTAATGTTTGTGTTTATTTAAAATTGATGAAATCGACGAAATTACAATATATTAGTGTATGCAAAAAAAGAAAAAAGCGGAAAAAATATAACAAGCGAGCAAAAATATACTTTTTTTAGAATATCGATAGAAACGACCTGCGTTGGTTATCAATTGATAAGTTACAATAGAATTCGTTAATTTCACACTTAAGTCATAACTAGCTGCACCGTAATCCATGTTTTGTACACAATGACTAAGATAACCCATTTGTGTATTTTTTCGACGCTGTACCCCCCCCCCCCTCCCCACCAATCTCCCCACCCACCAACAATTATACAGTAGTTTATATCTTGAATAACATTTAATAGTTTGCCTCCTCCTCAATAGCATTATGCAGTAGTTGATGTCATGAAATATTACATTATACAGAGTTTGTCTCACCAATAACATACAGTAGTTGGTGTCACCAATTATATCACATTATACAGTATTTCGCCTCATAAATAACATACAGTAGTAGGGCCCTCCACCTATATTACTTTTGCTGACCCCATTTGATAACGGTAATAGACATATTTGTTTTTCGTACGCATTTACTATTATTATTCGTGCTGGCCCTCTGGATACGCTGGCCTTCTAGTATATGCTGGCCTTGTGGATACGCTGGCCTTCTGACCCCCAATCGCCCAATTGACTTATACGCCAAATTGGCATACACCAAATTGTCTTGGCCAAATTGGCATACGCCAAATTGTCTTCGCCAAATTTTCTTCGCCAAACTGTCGTACGCCAAATTGACATGATCCCCGTAAGTAGTACTTGCGTACCTCCAAAAACTACTACGTGTGTCTGAGACGAACGCAAGTAGTACTTATGTACGTTCATGACTTTCATCATTTACGTTCATGACTTTCATCATTTATGTAAAAGTATCAAGAAAGCATGTTCAACTGATTTGTGTTGTTTTTCATCGTCAAATTGAAGTGCAAGAGCGAGTTACGAAACAACGACCCGATTTAACTGTACAGTAATGACAACAATAATGAAAAAAATGCGGTCAAAACATAGACTTGCTTCTAGAGTCTAGTTTCTGTGGCACATCAGCATAGCAAGTCATTCCATCCTGATTAGCAAGATCTTATTTCCAATCCTGATTCTATTATGATAAGAGAAAGGTTCACTGAACTGGACATTTCATTCTCAAGTCGTTCATTTTTTGGTAGATTCCAAAATACTGGGTATGGAAGATGTTCATATAATAAGCAAGTAAATCGTTGTGAGCTGCAGCTATTGCAGGCATAAATGAAGTTGATGTTGCACTCCAAAGTCTCTCGGGCAAGGAAGTTTCGGTAGAAGTAGAAGATGTGTAAACTGCATAATACTTAGAACACGTTGTGAAGAGAGTTTAAACTGACCATATCGATTGAATTCGTCATGGCCAAGAACCCCTCAACCCGAAATATCGCAGAAATACCTTCGCTTACACACCGGAAAATTTTTTGTGCAAGTGATTGCGTCTCTTGAATTTCCCATGGTCAGAAACACGTTTCCTAAAAAGTCGCAGAAATACGTTTGTTCACACTTAGGATAATTTTTCGTGTAAAATGACTGCGTCCATTGAATTCCTCGGTTGAAAACCCCTTCCACCTGAAAATCGTTGAAGTAGGACTGTCGAAAATTTCTTCCACGAAAAAATGCACTTATAATCGGGATAACTTTTTTGTGTGAAGTGACCCCGTCTATTGAATTTCTTGCGGTCGAAAACTCCTATACCTCTAAAAAGCGGGGAAATTCGTTTGTTTACACTCGGGTTAACTTTTTACGTAAAATGATCGCATCATTTTAATTCTCTGTGATCGAAAACCCCTTCCACCAAAAAATGGGCGCAGTTCGTTTGTTTAAACTCCGAATAATTTTTTTATGTGAAGTGACCACGTCCATTGAATTCCCTGCGGTCGAATATCCCTACCGCCAAAAAAGCGGGAAAATCCGTTTGTTTACACTCGGGCTAACTTTTTATGTAAAATGATCGCATCTTTTGAATTCTCTATGATTGAAAACCCCTTCCAACAAAAAATGGGGGCAGTCCGTCTGTTTACACTCGGAATAATGTTTTTGTGTGAAGTGACCGCATCCATTGAATTCCCAATAGTCAATAACCCCTTCCCTAAAAAGACCACGGAAACACCCTTGTTTTACACGCAAGATAATTTTTCGTGTAAAGTGACTACATTCATTGAATTCGCTTCGGTCAAAACCCCTTTCCATGAAAAAATTGCAAAAATACGCTTGTTTACTCCCAGAATAATTTTTCGTGTAAAGTGACTGCGTCAATCAAATTCCCAATGGTCGAAAACTCCTTCCTCCAAAAATTCATAGGATTACACTCATTTACACCAATCATTTTTTGTGTAAAGTGACCGAGTCCATTGAATTCCTAGCGGTTAAAAACCCCTTCACCTGTAAAAATCGCGAAAATACGCTGCTTTACACTCGGGATAATTTTTTGTGTAAAATGACCGCGGCCATCGAATTCCCAATGGTCAAAAACTCCTTCCACTATAAATTTACGGGCGTACCTTCATTTACATCGATGATGATTTTTTTTTGTAAAGTGACCACGTCCATTGAATTCCCCATGATCGAAACCCCTAGTACCCCAAAAATCCCAATAAGGTTACCGATTCAGTTGAAACTGCAAAAAATTCTGGCACCGCAATGAAATTATTTATAATTGGCAATCAGGCTATACATTTTTCATGTATGAATATTTGTGTTTTGCGTGCATCAAGCAAAAGTAGAAATTTTTCTACTTGTACTTTCCGTACTTTTTGACGTAGAAAAATACTTACGTACGGATGCTACATTACGTATTCTCATAGGTATGCTTAAGGCCGATGTATAGTCGTCCTGATCCTTTAAAAAATGGCCTTTCCTGAGTCAGGAAAGCTCGTTCCCTAAATTTTCGATTCTGACGCAATCCGTAATCCTGAAATCAGGATTGGGATAGCATTCCCGACCTGATAAGGAAAGGTGTTCCCGATGTCTTCCTGATCGGGAAAAGATCGGCTTTCCTGACGTCGGGAACAAAGTACAAGCCTTCCGTACTTTTTAAGGATCGGGAAAGCTACACGCTACAGTAAATACTCATAAAATGCGTAACGGCTTTAGCCTGCGCATAATCCTAGTTACATTTTCCGGTAATTGGAATGTAAAATGAAGTGAAATTAGCAAAAACTAAGAATTTGCTACCAGATAAGATAGAGTAGTTAGCTAAGAAATAGATTTTTCATGTTACGCAAGTGCAATACTTTGCAACTACAGCGCGTTGTAATACTGTAGCCATGTTTGTTTACAACAAAACGGCAGATTTGCGGCTTTTGTTGATTGATACCAGCGTTTTTATTTATTAAAAAATTAACTTTCTAAAAAATTAATTAATTTTAATGTCAAACTTTATTGATTTAAAAAAAATTAAAATTAAAATATTTAAAATTTGAAATTTTAAAAAATTAAAGTTTAAAATTAGAAAATTTTAAGATTTTGAATTGAAAACTTTTTAAATTAGAAAATTTAAAATTGAAAAATTATAAATTGAAAAATTTAAAATCGAAGTATTTAAAATTTAAAAATTTAAAGTTTAAAAATTTAAAACCAAAAAATTTTAAAATTTCAAATAAAGAAATTTTAAAAAAATATAAAATTCAAAACTAAAAATTTTAAACTTTCAAAACAAATTTTAAAAAAATATAAAATTCAAAACTAAAAATTTAAAAATTTAAAATTGAAAAATTTTAAAATTTTAAATTAAAAAATTTTAAAATTTAAAATTAACAAAAATTAATTAAGGGGGAATTAAAATACGACAAATAAACAAAAAACACCGAAACAAAATAATGTAAGCGCATGTATGTAAACATGTGCAACGTGAACGAAAACAAAACAATAATCACAATAATGTATAAAAGCAATAAAATGTATAAAACCTACTGTCTGGTGTCGTATTTATTTATAAAACTTACGCATCTCAATATCTAATCTTACTGTAAAATATTTGTCATGTAGTCGTCCCGATCCTTAAATTTAGGGACGTTAAGGACGACTTTACCTGGTCCTATCCTTTCCTGATCCTTATCGGGTCAGGAACTCAGGATTAAAGACCAGGATTACGGATTACTATACATCGGCCTACGTGGACAGCTGGACGTAAGTACATAAGCCTTAAGCCTATAGTCTGTTTTTTATAAAATGCTTCCAAATAGAAAAGTGACACAAATCAGTGCTGTCGTCAAAGTCGTTTACATAAAGCTCTTATCGTAAAATTTTTCTCTCGAAAAATTGTTGAAGATGAGGTCAGTATGCTCACAAATTGCTAGTCGTTTACGATGTGTTGTTAATCAGAAAATAGTGAAAATTTGAAATACTACTTGCTTTCCATTTTCCTTATTTAGAAGCATTTCAAGAAAAACAGACTATAGTGTGTGTAAACCTTACAAACTACGTGAAAAACTGTCAAAATTTGGGCATAGAGTGTATGAGTGCCATAGCTACAAATCTTCTCTATATTTTACAAAAAAGGACAAGCTTACAAATTCGATGAATCGCAAAAATCGATTTTTCGGTCTAACGTAAATCACATCGGGCATCTTGAAAAGTAAACCGGAGCGGGATTTTTAACGAGTTGATTATTTTCAGCCGATTCAAGCAGATTTGTTTAAGTTTTCCAAAGTTGTAAAGTATTCAAAATTTTAAATTGCCTTATCTTTGAAATTTTTCCAAACCTTCAAAAAGGGATGAATTACAAAATACCAAAATTTTAGAACTGTGTCATTTTTTGATAGTATTGATCAGAAAGTATGTGCAATATTCTTTATTGTGCTCGAGATTGCGCAATTTACTGTAAACATACTCCGTCGATAGATAATAGTTATTTATCGACAAATTATGCCCTCGGACGCCAAAATCGAAGTGCATTTTCATCTCCAGCATTCCTCAGCCTTGAGCAATGTCTTCATCGTCAAGCCTATAGTCTGTTTTTTTCAAAATGCTTGTAAGGCGAAAATGCTGAAAGAAGTACGCATGCAGAATTCCATGCCGAGATAATATCGTTGTTGACTGTATGTTAGGAATTGATTAACCGGCGGCGGTGAACTGTGACTAAACTCTTGACTAAATTCGATAACTCTTAAAAATAATTTCCGTCCAGTGCGAGAAATGTCAAAAAAATTTCGCGCGGCTAAAAAACATTCGCTCTACGCAGAGAAAGCTCAGCAAAGCACCAGCGGTAAGGCGCGATGCGCCGAATTTTGAAATTTCAATTTCTCAAAGCGCTCCAATTGTTTCACGATCTCAACTACCACATTTTTTTCATTAAACGAGAACCATTTTCAATTTTTTTTCTCATTTCCATCTTTTTTATTAACTAATAGCCTTCAATTCCATCAAATTTCACTTGCCGCGTTTTTCCCGTAATACAGTACAGTGTGCACTTACGCGGTAATTGAACAAACAATGTATACTTTATTCCATCTTTTTTCGATTACAAGCATTTAAAAAAACAGACCATAGAAAATGGGTTGAAAATTGAATTTTAGAGCGCTATTACTGAGCCCAAAGCTCGGGATAAGCTTTTTTCACCTCAAATTGAATTTTTCTGGCGTCATACCAGTATTTTTTATGTTCTTTTATGAAGTCCGAAACTCAGTGTTAAGTCGAAGAATGACTGATTTGGCTACTTTACACCACATTGAGTGATCCCACAATGTGGTTATTACAGGAATTTGTTTTTCGACACCAGATTCGTCTTTTCCTCATTTTTCCGATTCGAATGATGTACGGTATTGGGTGGTTCGATTTAGGTTGAGCGATTTAGCATTTTTTGAGGTCAGTAATTGCGCGCTTTAATCTTAACTTCAACCCGAAAACGATAATCGACAGTAACCCGGTCAATAATGCTCTAAACTCGGATTTTAAAAGATGTGATGATGCACAAAAGGTGCCATCGTGCATTTTCCTCTGAACCTGTAGACTTGATGTTGCTCATCCAAGTCATAGGCCCAGACCTGGATTTTTGTGACGGGCACTACTGCAGTCGCAACAGGCGATGCTGGGCTGTGCAGTCGGTAGTAGAGAAGCTAGCACCCTGTGTGTGAGAATCACTACATGGTGACCATACCAGGGGGCCCCTTGCCTGCCTCAGCAGGTGGGGGGATGTTGTGACGAGGGCGTCACACTTCCCTAGGAGGAGAATGTGATGATGTTCAAAAGGTGCCATCGTACATTTTCCTCTGAACCCATAGACTTGATGTTGCTCATCCAAGTCATAGGCCCAGACCTGGATTTTTGTGACGGGCACTACTGCAGTCGCAACAGGCGATGCTGGGCTGTGCAGTCGGTAGTAGAGAAGCTAGCACCCTGTGTGTGAGAATCACTACATGGTGACCATACCAGGGGGCCCCTTGCCTGCCTCAGCAGGTGGGGGGATGTTGTGACGAGGGCGTCACACTTCCCTAGGAGGAGAATGTGATGATGTTCAAAAGGTGCCATCGTGCATTTTCCTCTGAACCCATATACTTGATGTTGCTCATCCAAGTCATGGGCCCAGACCTGGATTTTTGTGACGGGCACTGCTGCAGTCGCAACAGGCGATGCTGGGCTGTGCAGTTGGTGGTAGAGAAGCTAGCACCCAGTGTACGAGAACCACTACATGGTGACCATACCAGGGGGCCCCTTGCCTGCCTCAGCAGGTGGGGGGATGTTGTGACCAGGGCGTCACACTTCCCTAGGAGGAGAATGTGATGATGTGCAAAAGGTGCCATCGTGCATTTTCTTCTGAACCCATAGACTTGATGTTGCTCATCCAAGTCATGGGCCCAGACCTGGATATTTGTGACGGGCACTGCTGCAGTCGCAACAGGCGATGCAGGGCTGTACAGTCCGGTGGTAGAGAAGCTACCACCCAGTGTGCGAGAACCGTTACAAAGAGATTCTGGTGGAGCTTGTTTAGTGCTATTTTTTAGATTATAGATTATCTCAGAAAAGCTCGTCTTACTGTAACTATGATCAAATGTCTTAAATGCTACCTTACACTACTCTGTCAATTTTGGATGCTATGGCCGTGAAAACTAAATATTTTCGTAAACTATTGTCTTAACTCTTCAAAAACATCTTCAGATGAAACTGTAAAGCAAATGTGAGTCTGAAAGTTACAATTTTCGAAACTTTGCTTCACTGCAACTCTTGTGGCATAATTTTAATCGAAATGTGACAAATATCAAAAGTCCTGTTTTTATAAACCATACAACATATGAAAAAATAAAAAAACTTCTACTGAATGAATTTCCAAGATTTTACACCAATATTGAGCAATTTGCACTCTACACTTAGTATTGATCTTCACACTTTAATACCTTTCTATGCTCTACTTGGTCTAGTGGTTTAGTGCTCATCACCTCCAACTACTTGTCTCAAGTATCCGGATCGATCTCGTGTGTAACCCAAATTTTTTCAGTAGCTGGCTCAGGCAGACACAGCTTTTCATCCTTGTGGGATCGGTCAATGAATTTTGTTGGCAAGCTTTGTCCAGTGAGAATGTTGGTAATAAGGTGTGACAAATGAAGAGGTTGGCTTATTCCATTTATAAGGTGAGTAGCCAAACAAGTCCTGCTTTGTTAGGCCGAAGCTAGCCTGTGGAATGTCCCTAGGTGGCAAAAGCACCAAAAGGGCACTTCTCATATGAGGTGGGCACGCATATGACTGTATAGTCCTGTAAAGTCTGCCTTTCTAGCTACAGATGTTGGAGCAATCTTTTCTAGGGGCTTCAGTCAAAGCAAGGCTCTGTATGGGATTTGAACTCAGGACCTTGCAGCTAGCATCTGCATGCTGTAGCCAACTGAGCCAAGTGAGTAATGGCAAATGCATGCTCAAATTGCAACAATTCATAGTTGAGGTGATTGCCATGACTCCTCTCAACATCCCGCGACCATTGTGTTTGATGGACCTTTGTAACATTGAGGTGGTTTGTTGTGGGGATGAGATGGGGAGCAGCGCAGCCTTAAGGGTGAGGGCTGGCAGATGCAACGGGATTCACGAGCATTGGGGTACTGTAGGTAGGAAATGCTACTCTCAACCTCCACTTTGTACGCTACAGAGCCTATCACATAGAGTGACTGCCCGTAGATAATGAGAAAGAGACATCAGCAATCCTGGTCCCGGAAAAGACCTTGTGGATTGCTGGGACCTTAGTCCTGATGGGAAGTCCCTAGGGAGAGAAACCCGATAGAGGACTGAAGGGGTAAAACGATACTTGAGTGGAAGAGAAAAAGAGTTGGGGGCCCAATCCGATGTTGTAGCTTATGGAGAAGACTTACCAAAAATATTCAAATTAATTATTTATTTAAATATAATAAAGACGATGGCATAAGGCGCCTCAACTTGATCCTGGCTCCGTAGTATTGAAATACGAGTTTGGTGAGACAAACTCAGTATTTATGCTGGCGGCAGTAGGAGTGTCAATCACTCCTGTATACAACACCAGGAGGTGACTACAGTAATTGTCGACGCTTCTTGTGGGAGAAGAAGGTTGGAATTAAGGCTGAAAATAGCTGGCAGGCAAGAAGAAGCCAGCACACACATATTCTTGTAGAGACGCAGGAAAGGATCTATGGAAGAAGGCCGACTTTGTTTGCCAAAGTTGCTTGTCAAGTACAGAAATAGATACAAAAAGACACGAACATGAAAGTGTGCAAATACAATCATAAACGAGCATAGTGTATGAGATTAAAGGCATACTGTAATATCACATGAGCGGCTGTCCGTGACACAATCAAGGGCCATACGTGTTGGAGCAACCTTGTCAGTAAAAGTTACGCCTCATCCAGGACTTCAACCCGGGACCTGGCAGCTATTATTCACACACCTTAACCAACTGAGGCAACGGAAAAATAGGAAAGGCGCACTCAAATTGCAACAATGCTTGATTGAGGTGGTTGTTATGACTGCTGTCAAAATCAAAAAATGGGTGCAGGTGTACTACCAAAAGTTTCAGAAAAAGAATATTGGCAAAAACATAATTCATACTCATATTGGAGACGACGTGCCATTAGAACTTTGCTAGACATTGTTGGCCAGATTGCTAGCCAGTGGATGATTCCCCAGAGAATTTGCTGATCTCATGTGGCTAGCCATATGGTTGTCAAATTGAAACGACTACTTTCAGTCGGAATAATATGCAAAAGTGTAAATTCTTTGATTAAAAATGATCATTTTTCAACAAAAAAAGGTCAAAAATGTCAATTTTCTCTGTGCCATGTGCCACGAGTACATTTTTTGCAATTTTTTGGTAAAAATTCCCGTTTCTGGAACCGTTTTGGGCACCAAACTGAGATGGGACAGGCATCTGTTGTAGTGGTACGTCCATCTGTTAATTACATGGCATGCCCGTCATTCCCCACCACCATTACAACCAAAATTTCCAAACAATCCAAGTGGCTCGGTTAGGACAGTTGGTGGCACGTCTGCCTTGTACGCAGTAGGTCGAGGGTTCGAGCCCCTCACCGTGCGTTATTTTTCTGACGGGCCATCCACGTGGATTTGAGCATACGACACGCCAAAGTAAGATACCGCTTAGGCGTCAAAGTGAGACAAGACACTAGAGTGAGATACGTGGCAAAGTGAGATGATTGCCAATTTGTGACACAATGATCATGCATGGGACTGCTTGGATCTGATTAGTCAAGTTCACTAATGGTCAGTCCTGATGTTCTGTTGGACTAGTGGGCATGAAATGATAGTTCGCCTTTAGAAGCAAATGGCACATAATGTAGGCAGCTACACTAATACATTTAACCACTGAATATTCATATTATAATGCTTCTGCAGTCAATTACTGTGGATATCCAATGAAATATTTTCCACATAATGGAAGCTGCGGGCATTGCTGCTGCTTTCTTTTGTTCATATTTTCTCATTATAACTTGTTTAGATGAAAGTAAATTGATTTTTCTAAACGTTATCAGTTATAATGGCTGACATTGTTATATTTTCAGAATGCAGTGACCTTCAGTATCAAATGCATTTTGTTTCTTGGGCAGCCTTGCACAAATCATCCTTGATTGGATTAGCCTCAAATTCTAAGGAATGTGCTTCCAAATGCATGGAAATGGAGTCCAAATGCAAAAGTGTTTTTTTCGACTCCAACGATGAAATGTGCTATGAAAGCCATATCGACTTCGGTGACTGCGATTTTTCTAAATCAAACTATTCATCATGGGCTCCAAATGCACCTATATATGCTCTTTTTTGTATAACTTGCACATCAACTAAATTGTCCAGTTCATCATCGATGAAGGCAAAAAGTAGATCTAATACACTGAATAGATTGTCGAAAGTTGACCTGAGAGTCATGACATTGAATACATGGAGGATGGGTGCTGATGTCAAGCATGGATTGAGGAAGATCGCCAAACATGTGAAATTTGTTCAACCCGATGTGTTAGGCTTGCAAGAAGTGACTAATGATTCGCTACTGGAATCGCTTATCGATTTACTGAAACCAGTGTACAAGAAGTGTTCGAACAGGTGAAACAATCATACTGGTAGCAAAGTAAGACCCCTGAAGTGATACTCTACTCACCGTAATCCGTACAGACTGTCAGTGTGAAAGATTTTCCATGATTAGTCGGGTAAGTGGAAAAAAATGAAAAAATTATTTGGACGCAAAAAACGAATGTTGTTAGGAAGTTAACTTTTAATCGGGCTATAAAAAATTGGGTAAAATTCACTCAGCTGTGCATCCACTCCAGGTGCTGTATCCAGCTGAATTTGAAGTGGGTAAAACGTGGTGCTTTTTCACAGTGATGAAAAGTGTTCCTGGAACGCGAATCCAGATCCATGTTACCCAGACCTTTTCAGGATCTTGGGTGCAGAAGAACCATTTTCAATTACCTGGATCTGGATCTGGAAGAACCCATTTCAACAACCTGGATCCAGATCAGAACAATTCCAATGCAGGGTAGACATAACTGATACTAATTATGTGGGAGTGATATCCTATCATAAATATATATTGATACTAAGGTGACATTATATAGTAACTAACATTTATTTGATTGATTTAATAATAACACATAATATTTAAAATTGATTTTTGGTAAATTGTATTTCAAAAACAAAAGCTTTTCAACAGTTTCGCCAGATAGTCCGTTTCTTTTTGGTGAATAAACAATGTTGGCGCCATCAAAAAACTGCTCTGAAGGAACACTGGTTGATGGAACTACGAAATAGTAACAAGCAACATTAATCGACAAGGCAAACTCAATTTTTCTGACTTTCCACCAAAGCAAGGGATCACATGTCCATCGTTTTTCTTCCAAATGTAACTTTAATTCCTACAAATCCCTTTTTTTCTCAAAAATATATTTCATTCAAAGTATATTTTATTACTTTTCTAACAGCATTTTCATCTATATCTTCTGCTCCAGTGCCCTCACTGCTGCTAATGGCTGCTAAATAGTCGTTGAAGTTTAAATGCTTTTGATTCACCACTGAAGATTTTATTATGCAATTTACTACAGTAATTTACATTCCTGAAGTTGTGTAGCAGATTACACAGCAGATCTTATGCACCTGATAAACACTTCAACGGAATCATTTAAAGATACATGGATTAAAAGGTCTACATAAACAGCAGCAGCTGTATAATAGATGAGGACTACCCGGATGAAGATCCAGATCGAGCTGATTACCTGGATCCGGATGATTTGTGAAAGTCATTTCCAATTCTATCTGGATCCGGAATCAGATAGAAGCTAGTTGATTTCCCAAATCCAGATCCAGATCCGGAAGATTGAAAATGTTGGATCCGTTTTATCTCTACTGTCTCACCCGGCTCTGGATCATAGACCACACCCCGTGAGTAAAACCCAATACTGTCTTAATGGTCTATATGCGTCGATTTCTAACTGGGTTATGGGTGCAGTCTGGGATCCATTAAATTATGCCAGATGCAAAGCCAAATGTTCTTAATTGGCAGTTCCAGTAACGGTTGCAGTCTCAGATAGTGGGCTGAAACCATGATGAGATATGATAATGGCACAGGCGATCAACGTCATTCCTTGAAGTAATTATAGATCGATGACCATTGTGACCAGTGGTCACTTATGTAATCTTTTAGTTTAAAATCGTTCAAACAGCGTCTCCAGAAGATTTTGATGGCCATCATTCATCGTCCAGAGTTCTGAGCATGATGCGAGTGATCCCCGAGCCAAAGCAACTAGTATCTGGGGTGCACTGATGTGGTTGTAGTTTCGAATCAAGTGATGAAGCCATGCTATACGATATTATGATTGTGCAAATGACCAATGTCATTTCTTGACCTATGGATCGATATAGCAAGTAATGTATGGTCATTTGAGTGGCTTAAGTCACCACTGGTCACTCGTGTAATTTTTACTGAAAAATCATTCCAATAGTCACCAGAAAGTTTTGATAACTGGATGACAGTATCCTGAGTCCAGTAGATGATTCTAGTGACCATTGAGCCTGAGAAAAATTTCCTCCATTATGATAGATTTTGGGTATGGTTGCCGTCTTGTATTTCGAGCCGGAACCATGCTTGAAACCTGGTCAGTGGTCACTCAGATGACAGATTGCATTTTTTGAACTAAGTATAATATGGAATTATCCAAATGACCGCTGGCCGCTCAAATGAGTTAAAATTTCTACACTTTTTCGATTGAGAAATACAAAATGATCAGAATTATCAAGCAATTTTAAATCCATCTATAAGGATATCATAGACCGTCTTCATTCAGAATTGAACGTTTCAGCAGTATTTCTTGCTGAATTTATTAATTTTTCTGTCCATGAAGAATCACTTAATGAGTGTTCTTGCGTTAAGCTATAGCAATGAGTGTGTGTTTTTTAGGGATGAGCTGGGTATCCAGATCCAGATCCATGGATATCCACCTAAATTTTTGGATTCAGGTTCGATCCAGATCTACTGAACCAAATTTTTTGGATCCTGATCCAGATCTGCTGCTGTCAAAGACCAAGAACCGATCATTTTCGCTTTGCATCAAGTTTCACAAAAATTTCAAGCTAATGGTAGCTAAATTATACTTAACAAATTGCAATTTTTCAACAGTATCACCCTTAAATTCATTAAATGAATCAATTTCGCGCTTCTTTTCAGTCTTTTTGCTTTTGAGCTGGCGTTGAGATTATGATCCAGCTTTGATCATTGGGATTACTAACTAAAGTTCTCAATGTTTCAACTAAATTTGACATCGTTCCAAGTTTTTCGAAAAATTTGTCTTTGTATCTGAGATCAATAAAAGTAGTGATTATAAATTATGTATTAAAATTGAAAATGTATTCTCCGATTATATAATAAAATTATTCTATGTATTTGAAATTTCCAAATCTGAGATCAATGTGCACTTGTGATGCTTCACCAAGCGAACCAATTCCACCATTGTGTCTAAATTTTTGAGCATATTTTCGAACATATATATCATCAATAACTCATTGGCACTGAAATATTACTTCATGGACTATCACACAGGGTCCTGATCTGATCTGGATATGATCGTATCTATCATTCAGAATACATATTAGGATCTGGATGCAGTAAACCAATTTAGTTCGGATCTAGATTCATTGTCATCAAAAAAGTAGATCTGGCCCATCCCTAGGGTTTTAGAACGTGGATGGAAACGGGATGATGAGGTTCTTAAATATGAAATTCGAACAATTTTTTCATCAAATCCATAGGACTGGAAGGTAGCGCTTGTAAATGGACCGCTTTTGTTGACCATTATGAGGTCATTGAGGACAGAATTATCATTTCTAGATGCAGATCCGATCCAGATTGATGAAAAAACTGAGAAAACTCCAGAAGGCAAGAGAAATATAGATTTTTACAACAAAAAGATCCTGATGCGATCAGTTTTTCAAGGTTTACAGAAAATCGTAAACATTTGAAATAATATATTCTACTATTAATACTTGGAAATATTTCTAGAAAAACAGACTATAGGTTCAATTTGACATGCAATTTTATACTGAATTTCTTTGTGACAACAGTGAGGCTAAAATCATAGAAAATCCATCTATCCGGGTAGCATTACCTGAATGCTACTCATGAAATTTATAACCATAAAACAATAGTGTGTGAGGAAATTTTCAAGATTTTGCTTTGCTGCTCATGGACAAGAAATTTTTTTTATTGGTTACAGTAATAACCATGTTTTCCTGATGGAACCTACTTTCACGGGTTCACTGCACCTGCCATGTCAGAACAAATAGATTATAGAATATTTTTAAAAGACGATGAGGGCATAAAGTTCGAAAATGAATCTATCTCTGCACAATGAAAAATAAAAAATGTAAATTTTATGATGCTTTTTTATAGCTCCAGTAAAAGCCCAATTTTGACCAGACTTCAAGTGCTCAAATCGTTCGACCACACTTTTTGGTGGTGCTCGGGTTGCAAAGTCCGCATGTCAAAAAGAAAAAATGTCAACATTTGGAATGTTCATTTGGATCACAAAAATTATCATCCATATGTTGCCTGTGCGAATAAGCCACCCAAAACTGAAAAGTTATTATTCAAAGCATCACGCGACCTATTTCGCAATGAATATGACCTAAATTTACCACCATCCAATTCTGCAGTTCGCTTGCGACAAATGATCAAATTATCAAAATCGATAAATTTCAGATCCAATTTGAGACATAGAAATTTGGAACCAATTATTGTTATGGGTGATTTCAATTCACCATCACATCAGGATTGGACCCGCCAGAACAAAAGAGCCAATTGTGGTTGGGCTTTCCGGTGGCCTGTAACCAGTTATTTGACAAGATTGGGCTTCAAGGATTCTTTCAGAGAAATTTACCCATCACCTGAAATGAAGCCTGGTGTGACATGGTCACCTTTGCATAAGAAAAGTGTGACCAAAGGGCTGATTGAGGAACCACAATCTAGAATTGATTTCATTTTTTATTCAACATCACAAAGTGTTCAAAAGCCAAGTTTTTCATTGAGACCAGCTACTTCGTTGGTTTATCACGGATATTCGCCTGTACAAGATAAACCTTTCTACAAAAAGAATGATTGGCCATCTGATCATAGTGCTGTTATCACAGATTTTCAAATTTTGTGATTTTTGAATGTTTCAGAATTTGTTGAAAAAGTGATTCATATATCATAGGCGTTATCTTCAGTCTTTGTGTAAGTCAAGTGCCATTAGCAATATAACCTGAAGGTCCTGCTATATTCATTGGATAGTATTGGCAGGCATTTGTGATGCTATCCATATCCAGTGTCGGTCAACGCTGTCCAACACTATATGATGAAGTATTTCAGGGCCTTAACTTGCCACTAACTGGTAAGTTTAGACGGTAGTCTGCAATGGAAAAATCTTCAAGGTGCTTCGTGCGGATTCAAAATTTACACTTTACTGTGGCCATCCACATGTTGGCATTCTTGGCTAGCCTGGTGCTTCATGAGGTATCTGTGATTCTCCCTTGTACCATCAGTCATCTTTGACTAGTGGTCCCTCCGAACTTTGTTAGGTAGCTGTGGTGTATGGGTTAAGCTTGCTTTAGGATTTAAGGGATGTGCAATGGTTCTATCACACCCTAACAAATAAAAGTTCTCTCACCTGATTCTGTGAGGCTTGACCAGAAAATTCCCCAAGCCTAAAGCAGAACATCTGGGTAAAAGAAGTCCTACCCAACTCTCAAAACGTCCAATCTAAATAGCCAACACCCCACCCTCAATGTATTGGGTGCTGATTGATGAATACCACAAAATATAATAACAAAATACTAAAAAAGTATAACAAGAAACAGAGGCAATGTGGTACCAAGACATTAGAGTACGGGGCAATAGAGGGCGGACATTACAGCACAGACATTAGAGCACAGGGACATTAGAGTGCAGACATTAGAGTGCAGGAATATTAGAGCACAGGACAATAGAGCGCAGGGACATTAGAGTGCATGACAATACAGCGCAGGGACAATAGAGCGCAAGGACATTAGAGTGCAGGACATTAGAGGTCCGGAAGACAGAGCACAGACGTTAGAGCACAGAGGCAATGGAGCACCAGGGACAATAGAGGGCAGGACAATAGTGCACAGGAGCACTAGATCAGAGTAAAATGAAAACCCAAAAATTAAATAATTTGAAAAATAACTACATTTCAGCTAAAAAATGCTTTCCTCACATTATTCATGACTCTGAAGATGTTCAGGTTCAATCATTTCTCCACCATTGAGTATTTTTTCAGTTTTTCTTCTTTTTCTTCTCTTTTTTCTCTTCTTCTTATTTCGCTTTGTTTTACTTTTTCCATCTCGAATTTTTTATGGAATATCTTTTTTCTCTTTGTTTTCATTTTCCTGTGTTTTTTCTCTTTTATTTTCTTATGTCTCATTGTTTGTTCACTTTCTGATTACTCATACTTTTTTCTTCAGTCACTCATATGGGATTTACCTCCAATCCATGTTAAATGTCTGTGAGTAGATAAATGGCGGAATCAATACTTATTTGAGTTGTTAGTAAAATATTGGGGTAGGCAAATCTTCCATAGAAAAGTTGAGAACAACACAAAAAATCACAAATATTTGACCTTTGAACCTGTGAATCAAATTGTTTCAATTTGTCATTTTCGAATTTGTCTTGAATTTCTGACTCAACTTTAGAATGACAAATGCAGTTTCTAGTCAGCTTTTGAAGTAAAGTTGCTTGCTTAAATTTTTTTCAGTTTCAAAAACAATTCAAAATTCGCATTCATTGCAGATCAGGGAATGTTGGCCCAAAAAAATAAGTTTTTCCAAATGCACTCAAATGTTTTCGTGCTCTTATGACCCTGCGCACTAAGGTCCCTGGCCTTGCGCTCTATTGTCACGCACTCTAATGTCCCTGCGCTCTATTGCCCTTTGTTCTTATGTCCCTGCCCTCTATTGTCCTGCACACTATTGTCCCTGCCCTCTAATGTTCATGCTCTATCGTCTTGTGCTGTAATGTCGGGTCACGAGGCAGTGCACATCAATGTGGAATTACAAGGAATGAATAATAAACACAAAAATCATGAACACTGGCCACAAATTAGTGCTATGCAGATTTTTCTTCTTGTCACTTCTGCTCCACCTGTGCACTGGAAGTTTGAAAAATAAGGTGCAGCCAGGAGTCGAACCTGGGTTACCAGCATTCCGGGCTGATGTCCTCACCACTAGACCACCACACCATGAGGTGAACCCAGATTAAGGTGCTCCCCTAGGCTACGATTTTTTTAGCACATACTCCAATGCTTGGTGGTCGTGAACCTACGACCTTTGGCAAGTAGCAGCGTACCTGCTGCTTTTTGAACTGCCCGCCTTGCTAAAAAATCGTAGCCTAGGGGAGCACCTTAATCTGGGTTCACCTCATGGTGTGGTGGTCTAGTGGTGAGGACATCAGCCCGGAATGCTGGTAACCCAGGTTCGACTCCTGGCTGCACCTTATTTTTCAAACTTATTTTCACTCCAAAAAAATTCTTATAATTTTCATGTGCACTGGAAGTTGCAATTGACCATCCTACAGTAATCCTAACAAATTGGAGTTCAAAAGAATAAAAAATTGAATCATAAGCCTGACCTGACTTTCTGGCCAATCAGGGTAAACGTAATCGCCAATGCTCAATGGCCAGTGAATACTATATTGGAAGAGACTATGACCAAGGCTGAAGAATGACCATTATGGAATGTTGAAATAAAAATGAGAGTCGAAATTTGAATAAAAATTTTTTGTCACAAAGCGACCAATACTATACACATACTGATAGAAAAATTAGTGAGTGGCCAGTGTGACCCTTGATGATGCAAGACGAAAGAAACCTCAATAAAACATAAAAATGATAATAACAAAAAAACTAAACTTCACCTAATAACATCAACTTTTGATTTGATGCAAAGTTTAAAAAAAGGACAAGATTATTTACATAGAATAATCAAAATAGAAACACTGAAACAGAAAAAAATAAAGTCTTATAAACTAGTTTAGATATCATGTGTAACCCAGCTTTTCCTGGTAGGTGACCTATGCACACATATTTTCTTATCTCAAAATTGATTTTAAATTGTGTAGGCAAGCTTGGAATGCTTCTTGCAGGCATCCACTCAGCCCAGTTAGCATCTCGATGATGTGGCATGGCAAATGAGGAGGTGGGCTTATTTCATTTCTGGGTAGGCAACCAAAATACTCCTGCTTTGTAGAGCAGAGGCTAGCCCAAGAAATGCAGTCTGTTGGCTGGTTAAAATAATACAGGATTACGTTTAATCCCCGATTATTTAATCTTGGATTAAAATTTAATCAGCCATTAAAATAATTGGTAAGTTCGTCAGCCGATTAAAGGACGATTACGTAATGGCTGATTAAAAATATAATTGCCCATTAAAATCATATAATCCAGGATTAGAAGTATAATTGCTGATTGAAAACTGTACAACCTATACTGTCTATAATGTAGGTGTACAAATTTTCCTTCAGTATGTCACCTTTCATTATGAATTTATCGTTATCAATTTTTCTCATGACATCCACTTCAAAATCGACGTGTCAGTAGAAAAGCATTAATTTTGATTCTGAAGAAATTAAATTATTTTGAAGAAAATTATATAAAATCCTTTACTATAGGGTTTCAATTATATTAAAAAAA
The DNA here is from genome assembly GCA_963922205.1 of Romanomermis culicivorax. Lineage (NCBI taxonomy): Eukaryota > Metazoa > Nematoda > Enoplea > Mermithida > Mermithidae > Romanomermis > Romanomermis culicivorax. The sequence continues at coordinate 199,028 of CAWUHX010000313.1, read as the reverse complement.
TTTTATAGAATTTTCATTTAAAAATTTTATTTTTAAATGAATTTTTTTGTTTATTTTTCATTTTTATCAATTTTGTTATCCAATTAGCTTTCTTGCACAGTCCTTACATAGTTTAAATTGCGACCAGAACTTTTCATTCGAATATGCTTCCATCAGATTCGATTTATCCAGTGAATGATGAATTTTTACTTGATTTTCTGCTTCATTCTCAATTTTCTGCTTCATCCTCATTTGAATCGGTCAAAAAATCAACAACATTTATTTTTCAGCTTCTAAACCGACTATGCAATCAAAAAAACAGATATAATCGGCCTTTTAAACCTGAGGTGGGGCAGGATTGAAAACTTGGATTATTATAATTGCTGATTATGATAATTGAGCTTTAATTGGCTGATGAACTAATGGATTGCTTTAATCCCGGATTGAATTAATCAACATTTAATCGGCTGACAAACTTACAAAAAAAATTTAATCCTGGATTATAAGTGACGTTTAATCCTGGATTACTATAATTGGCCTTTAATCTGCCAACAAACTTAGAGACCTAAGATACCTAATGGCTAAGCTTCTTTGGAGTACTCTTCTAGCTCTTCAGGTGTGACCTGTTGGATTCCTGTAACCCAAACACAGGATGTAGCTAAAGGTTGCGTTTGGTCTTGTAAAAGACTGCTATACTGTACTGATTTAACTGAAAGCAAACCATTTCAGTGATCCTACAGTTGTTAGTAGTGTACAACCTTTAATCTTCAATGTGGTTTATTTCACTAGACCTGTGCAAAAGGACTAACATAGTATTTTACATGCACTTATCCCTGCTCTATAAAACTCACTAACCAGTCAGCATTGGTCTCTCAGTCTCATCCATTGTTTCATCTCATTCAGCAGGTGAAATCATCATTTGATCCTTTCTATCAGCATCAGAATCTGCACACTTGATGCACATTACAATGTGACTTCTCGATTTGAATGAGAAGTCTGGCAATGTTCCATTTACAGGCCATCCTACTTTTGACTGGCAGGTTAAGCCTAATTGCCGTAAATGCCGAACTGCTAAACAAGGTCTGTGTTTAGGAGTCACTCTGATTGGAGACATATAAAAACGGCCGCCTTGCATCCATGACCCCTGGTGTAGCATAATTTGGTGCATTCGTCCATACCCTCCGCATGGTGCACCGACAATTGAGCCCCGGACAATTGAGCGCCGACAACTGAGCGCGGGACAGTTGAGCGCTGTGACAACTGAGCGCCGAAAACTGAGCGCCAACCACTGAGTGCCGACAACTGAGCGCCGTGATAATTGAGCGCCGTGACAACTGAGCGCCAGACATTTGAGCGCCGACAACTGAGCGCCAGACATTTGAGTGCCGACAACTGAGCGCCGACTATTTAATGCATTATAATTGAGCGTTTTTTTCATTTACTGAGTGCTACGGAATACTAGCATTCCAGTGATTATCTACCGTAATGATTATCTACCATAATGTATATATGTCCATACCTCTAATATTATGGATCAAACAAATATGGTCATTTTTGATTCGTATGACGAAGCCTAAGCCTAAGCCTAAGCCTAAGCCCCTAAGCCTAAGCCTAAGCCCCTAAGCCTATGCCCCTAAGCTTAAGCCCCTAAGCCTAAGCCCCTAAGCCTAAGCCCAAGATTAAGCCTAAGCCTGAGCCTAAGCCTAAGCCTAAGCCCAAGCCTAAGCCTAAGCCTAAGCCTAAGCCTAAGCCTAAGCCCAAGCCTAAGCCTAAGCCTAAGCCTAAGCCTAAGCCTAAGCCTAAGCCTAAGCTTAAGCCTAAGCCTAAGCCTGTGCCTAAGCCTAAGCCTAAGCCTAAGCCTAAGCCTAAATGCAAAATAGTTACTTCAAACTGATTGGGTTATTTATCTGACATTAAATAGTCAGCGGTCAGTTGTCGGCGCTCAGTTGTCGGCGCTCAGTTATCTGGCGCTCAGTTGTCTGGCGCTCAGTTGTCTTGGCGCTCAGTTGTCGGCGCTCAGTTGTCAGCGCTCAGTTGTCTCGGCGCTCAGTTGTCGGCGCTCAGTTGTCGGCGCTCAGTTGTCGGCGCTCAGTTGTCGGGGCTCAGTTGTCACAGCGCTCAGTTGTCTGGCGCTCAGTTGTCGGCGCTCAATTGTCAGTGCTCAATTGTCCGGTGCTCAATTGTCAGGTCACGCCTCCGCATGGGACATAATGTCCCTGGGTGGTAACAGGTTGTCATCGGCCATAGAAACTTGGTATGTGAGTTTAATGCATGCAGCCCAAAATCAAACAATATAGCTGACCACAAATTATAGACATGGTGATAACCATGTTCAATTTGACATGCAATTTTCATCCAGTGTTAGCTTTTTATTGTAGAAAAATGCTAATCTCATCTTTCTACAGTAGAAATTAGGTCTATTGGACTTAGTGTAAATTTCGGAGGTTGGGTTAACCATTTTTCTAACAGTGCTATGTTTTTATTAATGAGAAGTGCTTATAAGTGTCTATGTCAGACCTTCTACTGAAATTTTTGTCATTTTCAGAGGGGATTCCTTCCAGGCTTAACATTTTTTCTAACACTGCTATGTTTTTATAAATTAATAATGAGCGCTAAATATGTAAGATCAGATTTCTTTAGTGCTGGCAAGTCATGGTTTCATTTCCTTATATTACAAACTTAACTAGAAATGATGTGTTAATACAGTAAACCATGGCTATTTATGTTAATTTTGTCAGATCTTACTGTAAAAATATTTCCTGACTGCCTACTTTTATAGCAAAATGCATGTTTTTTGCCTGGTAACTTGCAGCATCACTTTCATTTAGTAGGTTCAAGGTAATTAAATATTTTTTATATAAATCGTGTTTCCTTACCTGCAGTGTGAACATCATTCATTCTGGTAATAAGAGAAATAAAAATCAGCATCCATTCTTTGCATAAAATTATCTTAATTAAACTAGTCATACTCACTTCACTACAAAAGACTATTTAGTATTATGATTGCCATTTAGCAATACACTCATCCAGTCACTTTTACTTTTGATTGCATTTTTATTAAGCTAAATTTACAAAAGCTGTTATGTAAATCCTATTGCTGAAAGTTTTCTCATGATTTGGTAGCATCAATAAATGACTTTTTTGCGTGCACAAAAATTTAGCATATTAACAATCTCTTTTTCTCAGTCAATAACTGAAAAGCTTGTCAATTTGTAGAATTCGGGAAGAAGCCCATTTTCCACCAGTATCCTTGGAACGTAGCTGTCCAAGGTGCACTTTCTGGTGCAGTTTAATCTTGACTACAAGAAGTTGAAAATTAGTCATACCCAAATATCTAGTGTGTTGCAACTTTTACACGCTGAATATCATATATGCTACAGCATAGCTTATGTTATAATGTATCCCATGGTATAACATATCATGTGTTATAAAATATATCATATTGTAACATAGCACATATTGGAAAATATCCCATAATTTAACATATGCTATGTTACGACATATCCCATATTATAATATATTGCCTGTTATAATATATACCACGTTTTACCATATCCCACATTATGACATATCCCAAGTTATTACATATCCCATCTCAAGCTAACACACGTACCATGTTATAACATACACATTGTTATAACATAGGATATGTTTTATATGTTATAACATAAGGCTATGTATTATGGCTTTGGAAATTGTTTGATTAAATTTTTTTAAAATCTGTTATAAAATTATAGGCGTATGTTATAATGTAGGCCTAGAATATAGCAAAAGGCTATATTCTAACAAGTGGCTACGATACGGAAATTTTTTGAAAAAATTATTTATATGTTATAACATAGGTCTATGTAGTAACCACCGTTTTTTTCCTCAAATGGGGTCTTTTGAGGAAAAAATTTCGAAATGAGGAAAAAAAAATTGGGTATGGTTCTCATTGAGGAAAAAATTTTGGGGAACTCTAAACCGACAAGATGCATTTTGGTGGACTTTGAAAGGTCAAAATCTCAAAATTTTCCGGCGCTTCACGCCGGTCATGGGTATAATTATAACTGTATTCTATCAGGCGCGGCCATTAGCATATCTATTTCGACTTACTAATTAATGCTCAACAGTTTCTATCAATCAAGTTAGCTTGTTTCATTTTCTAGTCGCCGCCGAAAATAGAGATTTTTCATCAAGTCTCTCAATTTTTCCTCTCGATGATTGGAATTTTTTAACGTTTGCAATCTGAACTTCTGCGTTTATTGAAGGTGGAAATTGAAGACATTACTCTAGAACGCGATTTTAAAACATTTGTTCACGAATTATCTGTTGGAGAGATTTATTTTTCAGCGTTTTAGAATACAAAAACCCGAAAATTTTTCCGGCGCTCCGCGCCGGAATGGGAAGCAAATCACACTTCATCAGTCTGATTTTAATTTATTTCCCAACGTTATGAAAGTTCATTTTCCAGCGTTTTAGAAAGTGAAAATCAAAAAATTTTTCCAGCGCTCCGCGCCGGACAAAGAACTAAATAAAATTAGATGATTCTAATCGGAATCACAGAAATGTTGATAGCAGATAAATTCATGAGAACTCTATCATTAACTTGCTTTATCCGCTCCTATAGAACACCAATATATTCTTCATGAGCTCATTTTGACTCACATAACCAGAATTTTCTCAATTTTTTCCTCATTTTCGCAGGTTTCTGACTACAAATACAACAAAATGCTTGAGTATGTTCCTAAAATGCACAAAAAAGCATCCGTAGCCACATTATAAGCGTTTTTAAAAATGTGGAAAATTTTTGGGAAATGAGGAAAAAAATTTTGGGTCCTGTTCTCATGTGGAAAAAATCTTCGAGGAAAAAAAATGGTGGTAGTAACATGAGACGTTATATTCTAAATATATTCAATGTACAGTATGTTAATACATTAAAGTCGTTTTTTTTGCTTTGAAAGATATATTTTCTAACTGGCAGCTCTATGTTGTGTGTTGTGACGACAGACAGTCAAGGCCCTGCTATACTTCGTCGGACGACACCGGCCGGCGTCGGCAGACAGTCGGACGGAGCTGCTATACTTCTGCTACCCGACACCGGCCGGCGTCGGCCGACACCGGATTGCAATTTCGATCGAGTTGAAATTTTTCGTCCGACGCTGTCCGACACTCAAGAAAATTCTCCAGTTTTTGCATTAATACATTGCTTGCCGTATTATCTTGCTTATGTATTATTATACTTATCAGAATCTAACGTTGTTTGTCGTACATGATGTGATAAATTATTTTCTATTTGCAGCTATATTGATTAATTAAATTTTAATGGACGAAAATCAATATATTGAGACTCTAATTAGTGAGGTGCAAAGTAGGCCTTATTTGTGGTCGAAAGCAGACAGAAGCTACAAAGACACAATTAAATGTCGAAACGCTTGGACAGCAATTGGAGAAAAGCTTGATTCAATCATTCATACATACCTATATATCTATCAAACAAACACAAAAAATGAAGTAGAATAGTGTCGATACCGACCAGAGTCGGCCGACGCCGGCCGACTCCGGCTGGTGTCGGCCAACGCTTTCCGTATCCGTTGTCGGCCGACGCCGGCCGACACTATCCGACGAAGTATAGCAGGGCCTTCACTTGGATTTTTATTTGATAAAGTTGACTCCTAACGTACGGTTAAGGCCCATCTATACTTTTTTCGCTAAAAAACATACGCAAGCGATTTGCTCTTCAAGTATTGGAGCAGTTTCAGTATATAATACATCGCAAGGTAGATATTGAAATTTCCGATCGAAAGATACCCAACACCTTCGACAAGTATCTATTGAGCGCTTTAAATCCAGCTTAGACGCAAGAAACGTAAGAAACGCAAGATGCTTACAAAATAGCTGATTTCTGCCACATTATGCAAATTTTTTTTGCAAAATATACTTCACTGGATAGAACTCGTCAAGATCTTTCTTGCGCACTGAGAAAATGAGGGATTCGTTCGATTTTGATCGTTGCAATCACTTGCGACAGCTTTTCGAGAAAAAAAGTATAGATGGGCCTTTACGGGTCCGCCTGTCCCGTGATACTTTTCTCCGTATCCCTGTTATGAAAACTGGATCAACATCGTTGACTATCTATTCTAACAATAAAAATATAGAATTACACATAAAAATTCGATAACGACGCACATAAAATTGTCATTGTCTAATTTTTCATAGTTCGATCCGACCAAAAATGGCATCCGAATGCCGGAAATTTTGACAAAATTCAAAAACCAAAAAATTTCCGGAATAACGGAACAATGAATTTGATGCGATAAGAAGCATTCCAATGAGAAATATATCCGTTTTCTGGCAGCATTGCCAGATAAATTTAAGTCTACGTACCCCGGGTGTGTTAAATTAATAATTCCCAAAAAAAATTTAAAAAAATTCAAAGCTGGGACAGAAATTGCAATTCTGACTACAGTATACCAAACACGATCTTCAGCTTCCTTTGGAGCACAGAGCCTTGCAAATCGAATGCAAAAGACTACATCATTTTCAATATTAAGCGTGATATACCGCGAGGTCGAAATTAAAGCCTATTGCCTGTTTTTCTTGAAATGCCTGTCAATATTAAGAGTGAAAAGGAAGTACTATTCTATATTTTTACAATTTCTCGCTAAACCATGCGTGGCATAAAATCTGAAATTTGTGAGCCCACTCAAGCCGTAAGCATACTTGACCGGTTTTTTTGCGGCCGCAAATCTTGCGGCCCACAATTGCGGGTCGGTTGCGGCTCTCACAATGGCATACTTTTGTGCGGTTCCGCAAAAATGCGGAACCGGAAAACCGCAATTGTAAGCATAGTTAACCGCAATTTCGAACCGGAAATTACTTAAGAGATGCAAGGTTGTAGGTTTCCGAATCCAAAAGCGTCAAAATGCTTGGGTATGCTCCTAATTGCATCAAAAAGCATCCGTAGGTAGGCACATTATAAACGTTTTTAAAAATAGGGAAAATTTTTGAAAATGAGGAAAAAAATTTTGGGTCCGGTTCTCATGTGGAAAAAATCAACCGCTCTAAAAACATCATGTTTTAAAGGCTTAAAAACACTAAAATAAACCGTCTATGAGCATTTTTAAGCGAAAAAAGACTTTAGAAAATTGGGGAAAAATTTTTTACCCCTATCGCCATTTGACGAAAAAGCCGGCGGGAAAAACAATGTTCACCAAAATACATCTTTTCAGTTTCCGATTCCCCAAAATTTTTTCGACCATGACAACCTTGCATAAATTTTTTTCTTTATTCACGAATTTTTCTCCTCAAAAGATTCCTTTGCAGAAAAAAAAAACATTGGACAAAGCAAATTCTGGAAAAAATTGAGTTTTCTAGTTGGTAAAGATCAGGTATTCAGTGTTATTCAGCGCGAAACGGCATATACTGTATCAAGTGCGGCTGCCAGAACCGCAAAAAGTACTCCACTCGAGAACTTTTTGCGGGTCCATAAACCGCACTAAACCGCAATGCGGTTGCGGTTTGTCACCCGCAAAATTTCTTTCCGGTTGCGGGTGACTTGCGGGCCGCAATTTTGGAAAACCGCAAGAAAGTGTGCGGGCCGCACACTTTTTCGCCCGTTGCGGCTAAGTATGCCTACGGCTTCAACATACTCTTACCACATTTTGAGTAAAAAATCCAGGAGTAAAAATCTTTAAATAAACGACTTTAAGGGCGGCAGTTGTATTTTTTGTTATTTTTATGAATTACAAACCTTTTCAGAAAATTTCTAGAAAAAATCATATCTCAAGGTCTCAGTATCAGATGTGTATGCAAAACATGATTTGATTTAAACTTGTGCCAACTTTACAATACACAGAAAATTTTTGGTCGCTCCATCAGTGATTTCGCAAATTTCATTAGATATCAAATACTAAATTATTAATGGACGTCAAAACTCCTATTTTCAGTGAAAGTGGTAAGACTTTTTGACTCAAACTAACCATGGTCGCTTTTGATCTTCGATTACATTTAAAAAACGTTGACTGTAGTTTTTTATACGAGTTACAGTAAGTTCGGAAATGTTTACTTCGTACTCGCTGATGAAATCTCATTTTTACCACCAGCATCATCCTTGGATTGCACCGAGGCCAAAGAAATGGCCCAAAAAGTTGCATCGACCACCGGCGGTTCCAATAGTTCCATACCGGTTGACGCCATGAGGCCGGGCGGTCGTTACGAAGTCCAAGGTTTCGTCATGAATTCGTCGGCCAAAACTTTCTTGAGGGTAATGAAAAAGAAGCGTCTATTGATGGTACAAAAATTGGGATCATTTAGGTTTATGTATCGCACGTTTACGGGCCGGATCGATTTTATTTCCAGTTGATGGAAAATCAGAATTTATTGGCAGTCATTATGGATAAGTTACAGTAAGCAGTTCTGGCATTTATATGCGCTTGAAACCTGAATTTTTTCCCAGTCATTTCAATTTTTTTTTCTAATCCATATCCTAAGCCCAAGCCTAAGCCTAAGCCTGAACCTGAGCCCATGCCCAAGGCTAAGCTTAGGCGTGTCAACCCTACAACCCATGCTTAAAAAACTTTTAAAAAATCTGATAAGCCCGATTTCTTTATGTGTTTGATTTGCAGCTAAATTTCAGTTATTTCACGGAAATAACTAATCACTTACTGAATGCATGAACTTTCATTTACCGGAACCTTTGTTTTCAGACGTCAAATTTGGAAGATAGCAGTAACTTAATCCCATTTTACTGTGTTGTCTTTTATGATTCTTCTATATACTGTTTTTTATAAAATGTTTCCAAATAGAAAAGTGACACAAATTAGTACTGCCGTCAAAATCGTTTACATAAAGTTATGTTTGTAAAATTTTTCACTCGAAAAATTGCTAGAGGTTAGGTCAGTATGCTCACAAATTTTCAGTCCTGCCTGACATTTTGTTTATCAGAAAATCGCAAAAATATAAAAATACTACTTGCTTTCCACTTTCATTATTTGGAAGCATTTTATGAAAAACAGACCATAATTTCTACGGAATACGAGAAGGCCACTTCAAAAGAATCGTTACCACTTGAATAAATTTGTCACCATTTGAAAAAAATCGTTACCTTCAAGCATGATGATCATCATTTTTTCAAGATGCGCCCCAAAAATTTCAAGATGCGTCGCAAAAAATCAAGATTTGTGAGTTTTTCGATATTCCACTTTCTTTTCGAGTGCATCGCATTTTTTTCAAGATGATCTTGAAAAAATCAAGATGACATTTTCAAAAAAATTAAAATATCATCTGAAAAAAATTAGGATGAAATCTTGAAAAAAAATCTGGATGTCATCTTGAAAAAAATTAAGGTAACATTTTGAAAATAAATCAAAATGACCTCTTGAAATAAAAATCCATAAATCATCTTGAAAAAAATCAAGATGGGCGGCACATCAGAGGATCAAGGTGCTTGAAACTTGCCAATAAAAAGCGTTGCTCCGCCTCCTACGTTTATACGTATCCGAACCCTTCAAATTGGACTTTTGAGGTTCCAGTTTGCTAGCTGAGGGCGCCCTTGAGTTTTACGGGGGAGGGTTTCAGAGGGGGTAGGTTATTTTGCACCGAGAATATTAGATTTTCGTAAAGATTTTAATTTTTCGAGATTTTCCAAGAAAACGTTTAAAAACGCTTGTTTTCCAGCCTAAATGCAGTAATTTCGGCAAGGGATCCAGATTATGGGGTTTCTTTGTCGGGTTCCTGAGCAGGGATAGCATACCTGTGAAGAGGTTTGACCTGTCGGGGGGGTTAAACCTAAAATTTTGAAAGGGTCGAAAAATCGCAACAAAGGCACAAATTTTCGCAAAAAGGTACTTTTTTCCCAATTTTTCCTAATTTTTCCGAGTTTGGGGGACGGGCTTGGGTATAAGGTTGAGCAAGTTAGTGGGGGTCCCCCTCCGAGACCGGCTCTCCCCCCATATTACAGGTACGGGCGATATCCCTAGACAGTCGAGTGACTGCAAAATTCTGATTATTTTCGGGAATTACTGCATATTGGGTGAAAAACAAGCATTTTTGACGTTCTTGTGAAAAATCTTCGGAAAAAAGAAACTTTTATGAAAAATTAAAATGTCCATCGGATTCCCCATGCAAAACAACCTCCCCTACGCGACCCTCCGTAAAAACCAAGGGCACCTTTCGCCAGCAAGCTGTGAGCTCAGGAATCCGTCTCAAAGGGTTCCCGTATATACAAATATAGGAGGCGGAGCAACGCTTTTTGATTGGCTTGTTTCAGAACCTCTCATTGTCTGATGTGCCGTCGATCTCGATTTCTTTTCAAGATGTCATCTTGTTTTTTTCGAAATCCTATCATGATTTTTTCGAAATCCGTGATTTTTTTCAAAATAACATCTTGATTTTTTTCAAGATTATCTTGATAATTTGCGATGCACTGAAAAAATAGCGATGCACTTGAAAAGAAAGTCCAAAATCGAGATACTCTCAGATCTTGATTTTTGTGACGCATCTTGAAATGTTTGTGATGCATCTTGGAAACATGTGGCGCATCATGTTCGGAGGTAACAATTTTTTTTCAAGTGGTAACAAATTTCTTCTCGAATTCCGTAAATTCCAGCAATTTACTGTGCATTACTCCAAAGTGTAGAATGACAACACAATTGGCTAAAATATTCATTTCAGTCTCATTACTGCAATGGCGTTCTCATTACAGTGTAACATTGCTTTAAGGTATACTGTAGCTGTAATTTCTTCCTCTGTCCTTTACCGGATGTTACTATGTTCTTACTGTATCAACTTGTACGAATGACCATTTTAGCAAAAAATAGCATTTATGGTTCCGGTATTCACTTCATGAAATCTTAAGCTTGCTGACTTCACCATCCCTACACTACAAGATTTCAGGTAGACTCAGTTTAAATTACTATTGATTGACGTCATTATTGCTACAGTATCCGCTTCCACTTCACATTTTCTCCTCCTTGCAGATCTTTTTATACATCGCCGAAAAGCGAAAATTACAAAATTTGCCGCGAAGATTTGGTTATCGGTCTGCCGGTCGTTAGCATCTATCAAACTACCGACGGCGCCATTTGGCACCGGGGTCTAGTGACCGATGTGGCCGCCGATAGGAGCGCCGCCGAAGTATTTTTCCATTTTTCTACAGTAAGATTTACAAAGAAAAAAATTTTTGTCCAGATTTTCTACGTCGATTACGGTACCAAAGTTATTCAACCGGTAGAAAATATAAGAATGATGCGTCAAAAATTTATGCCTCAATACGCTCAAGCCATTAGAGCCAAATTGGCCAATATAGAATTACCGGACGGTAGTACAGTAAGATTTAGGAAAGTTTGTTCTAGAGGGTACTGTAATACTATAACTTGATCATTTTTTCAAGGAATGGTCAAAAGAAGCGACTACGACTATGATTAATTTCGTTTCCGAATGTCCGCTTATTTGCGAAGTTGTAGGAATGGAGGTGAAATTTTTACAGTAAGAATCGGCCGTTTACTGTAGTATAAATTTCTACCAGGGTAATTGTTTCTCGGTCAATTTGTGCGACACACGTTTGCCGGACGTCGACGTTTATTTGAACGATTTTTTGGTCACTTTAGGATTGGCCAAAAATATTATTGACCACGAAAGCTCGTCGGCGGCGGTCGAAATGATGGTCACTTTGCCTTGTCGTTCATTTACGGCGTGATGGAATTTTTAGAAACTTACTCATCGCTAGGCGACAAATTTTTATAACATTTTTTTCTGTAATGTACATAGTTTTTCGGATTCTTCGACTGTTTTACTACTGTAACTGCTATAACCATATATCTCATCCGTTTTTTAAAATGAAAAATGGACAGATGTTGAAAAAACGGTAGTTTACAACTAGGATGTTGTAAACTATAATTTTTAGTGCTAATTTAGAATAAAAGTGTAAAGCTTGAAATTTTTATAATTTTCTGCACCATGTCACAATTCGGTATTTTCTTCACAAAACACTTGTAAAAATTAAAGAAAGAAACAAGCAACGAAGTTGTTTGCACAAGATTCATACTGTAGAATTTTTTGAAAAATTTTTACTTGTTTTTTAAAGAATGTACTTGGTTTCCACTTTAACTAAACGCCAAATGATTGACACAGTGATACCATGAAAGTAAGTTCAATATGGAGGAAACTAAAAAGCTTGTTACTGTAACAAATGCAAAAATTTTTCCATCAGTCAGCGATCCTGAAATTTTCCAGGTGGGTACAAGTAGACAAGCATAATGAATGGTTTTTCAACAATTTTTGCAATTCAGATTGGATAATGGTAGCAAGATCACAGTTACCTCACTTTTATTATATAATGGTTACCTCACTAGCTTGAATAAAGAAGAAACTCTGTTTCATTTTAAATATTAAACTATGAATATTGCACAAAATTTTATAGGCTATTATGATGCACAGAAACTGCTCAATGAAATACTGATGGAAATATATTTTCAATCTGATTGTCACGTGTCACACGGCCGTACATCACCCCTTCGTAACTATCGCAACACTGGCCCGGTAGTTCAATCGGAAGAATGCTGCACTATAGTCACAGAGACCCGGGTTCAAATCCCGGTCGAGCATTATTTTTCGAACAGTGTTTGGCGATGGTTACAATGGCAACGTGTTTACCCATTACATGTCATGGCGAGGCTTGGATTGGTCCCACATTGGTGGGCCGCAGAACCTGCATCCTCAATGGATGAGGTCGTCCTTCTTTCAAGGGGGGAATGTCACGTGTCTCATGGCCGTACATCACCCCTTCGTAACTATCGCAACACTGGCTCGGTAGTTCAATCAGAAGAACGCCGCACTATAGTCACAGAGACCCGGGTTCAAATCCCAGTCGAGCATTATTTTTCAAACAGTGTTTGGCGATGGTTACGATGGCAACGCGTTTACCCATTACATGTCATGGTGAGGCTTGGATTGGTCCCACATTGGTGGGCCGCAGAACCTGCATCTTCAACGGACGAGGTCGTCCTTCTTTCAAGGGGGGAATGTCACATGTCGCATGGCCGTACATCACCCCTTCGTAACTATCGCAACACTGGCTCGGTAGTTCAATCAGAAGAACGCCGCACTATAGTCACAGAGACCCGGGTTCAAATCCCAGTCGAGCATTATTTTTCAAACAGTGTTTGGCGATGGTTACGATGGCAAGGCGTTTACCCATTACGTGTCATGGTGAGGCTTGGATTGGTCCCACATTGGTGGGCCGCAGAACCTGCATCTTCAACGGACGAGGTCGTCCTTCTTTCAAGGGGGGAATGTCACATGTCGCATGGCCGTACATCACCCCTTCGTAACTATTGCAACACTGGCTCGGTAGTTCAGTCAGAAGAACACTGCACTATAGTCACAGAGACCTGGGTTCGAATCCCGGTCGAGCATTATTTTTTGAACAGTGTTTGGCGATGGTTACGATGGCAACGCATTTACCCATTACGTGTCATGATGATGTTAATACTACAGATATATTCACAGAAAAGCAACTTTATGTGCAAAACAATCACTCTTGTCATGGCCAGGTAAAGCAACATGAAAATTGTATACAAATTTTTGTATAAATAATACTATGACTTAGATTGGCTATCACCATGAACCTCTTTTTGCCTACAAAAGCTGGAGTGATGGGTACCACTTACTGGGACTATCAACTGGTGCCACAAAACGAGATATCAAATATATCGAGAGCTACATATGTTGTGTTTGGAAAATAATAAGATGAACTTTGGGAGCTCAGACCAATTTACTTCCTCCTTAATCCGTGGGGTCGGAGGAAGGAGATAAGAGGAATTGTTGTGCAGGAGAGATATCCAGGAGTTGAACCTGGGTTACCAGCATCCAGGCTGATGTCCTCACCACTAAACCATGTCATAGATTCACGACCACCAAGCATTGGAGTTGTATGCTAAAAATTGCAGCCAAGGAGAGCACCTTAATCTGGGTTCACCTCGTGGTGTAGTGCTCTAGAAGTGAGGACATCAGCTCGGGATGCTGGTAACCCATGGTTCAACTCCTTGGCTACACCCTATTTTTAAAACTTATTTTCACTCCAAAAATTCCATATAATTTTCATTCCTAAAAAGTCAGCAACTTCATTGGTAGGCAGTTCAAAGCAGCAGGTATGCTGCTACTTGCCAAAGGTCCTAAGTTCACGACCACCAATGAGTTGTGTGTAGACTACAGAAACTGAGTTTCTTTGGTACGATTATGGTTAGGGGCCACAGTGATGGTTACAGTTATGGTTATTTTCCCTGAACTTATCTGCAGTTATGGTTATAACTGTGAGTTTTTCTTACAGTTACAGTTATAACTGCAGTTATGCATGAGAAAATATGTACATTATGGGAAATAATATGCCCATTTTGGGAATAAATACCAAAATTTTACCCGAAATTTCGTCTGTCAATGTTACTAGTGATGAGAACATCCAGCGATGCTTGGACCCGTCGACTAAAATTGCTCCTACACCTTTTTTGCACATTTGCTTTACAGCAAACTCAAAGAGTGAGGCCGTGAAGATAAAACCTTAGCTGTGGCCTTACAAAATCTAGGTGGGCCATCGAACCATTTGAGTGGACCCCCAAAACAGTTTAAAACTCCACCTGATGACCAGAAGGATTTTCGTCCCTGATCCGACACATTCAGGTACGATTTGGAAAATTTACATTTTTTATCTTGTGTCACACCTAATCATCAAATTACTGGGAGGTTATGGTTTTTCTTGCATAACTGGAAACTTATTTCTTCTGACCCTTGGGTCCTAGCCACAGCTGCTGGCCTCTCACTTGATTTTCATACATGGCCTCCTATGCAGAAGTTTCTGCCTAAACCATTAAAATTTCCCCCAAAGGAACAAGACCTGATAAATGAAGAAATCAATTCACTGGTAGAGAAAGGAGCCATTTCTACCTTTTCAATCTCTCCAGGTGATACACATGACACTTGGTTTTCTCGACTCTTTTTGTACCCAAGAAGACAGAGGAATTGAGGCCAGTCATTAATCTCGGACCCTTGAATCATTTCACTATTCATGAACATTTCAAAATGGAAAGCATTTCGATGCTAAAAGATCTTTTGCAACTGGGCGATTTTTTTGCAAAAATTGATCTAAAAAATGCTTACTTTGCTATTCCTATTGCCAAGAAACACAGAAAGTTCTTATCTTTCGAATGGTCAGGACAATGTTTTCATTTTAATTCTTTACCATTTGGACTGGCCTCAGCCCCTTGTGTTTTTACAAAAATGCTTAAACCTTTCGCTTCTCTGGTTCGACAGATAGGCCTCTGAATCATTATATATCGAGGCAATATGCTTGTGATGAACCAAACTGTGATAGGCCTGAAAAATGATATGGCCTTAGTTTCATATATCCTAACTAATTTGGGGTTCATCATAAATGAAGAGAAATCCAAGACAGCACCTGTCCAGAAAATATCTTTCCTCGGCCTCCTAGTGGACTCAGTTTCAATGTTGTTTAGCATTTCTGATGACAAAATCATGTCAATCATAAATAAATGCAGAGTTCTCGTTAATGCAAATTTCGTCATTGCCAGGGACTTAGCCCACCTGCTGGGAACCATAACTTCAATCAGCCAGGCTATTATTCAAGCACATTTATATAGTAAGCATCTTCAAACTTGTCTGATTGAGGTGCCCAAATCTCATGGGTCATACAATGCGCCCCTTGGTATGGTCCAGACAACTGTCCAGTTTAAACGGAAAAAATATACTTCCAGAGAAAATTTCCATCTCTGTTTTTTCTGATGCATCTAATACTGGCTGGGGATGCCTACTGTAACAGCAAGGGTTCATTCGGCTTATGGAATGAAAATGAAAAAGGCCTGCAAATTAATTGCAAAGAACTTTTCGCAGCATTTTTTGCATTAAAGATCTTTACACCAAACTTGCGTGGAGTTTTGATAACATTAATGCTAGATAACTCTACAGTGGTAGCTTACCTTAACAAGATAGGTGGAACAAAAAACAGTTTTCTTTGTAACCTTTCAATACAAATTTGGAGTTGGTGCCTGGACCGTAACCTAACCCTCCAGGGGGTACATCTTCCAGGATGTGAAAATGTGCAAGCTGGCCAAGCCTCCAGAGCTAAGGCAGATAGGAGCAACTGAAAACTTAGCTTTTCCGTTTTTTCACAGATAAATGAAAAATAGGGCCCACTGAACATAGATCTTTTTGCAGATAGGAACAACAAACATCTAAATAGTTTTGTTTCTTGGAAACCAGATCCAGATGCTCTGTGCATAGATGCCTTGAGTTTCTCTTGGCAGAACCCTGGGGCACTTTATGCCTTCCCCTTTTGTCTCCTGAGCAAAGTCTCGAGGAAAGTAATACAGGAAGAAGTTGAGATGGTATTGAATGCTCTAATCTGGCCAAAGCAAATTTGGTGGCCAACTTTGTTGTCTTTGGCCACAGATTTTCCATTTTTTCTCTACAACCATTCTTCTATCTTGACAGATTCAGAGGATAAATTACATCCACTGATTGAGAATGACACCCTTCATCTTTCAGGGTGGAAAATATCCGGGGAACCTGGCAGAGCCAAGGCCTTTCGCAGGATGCTGCGGATGTCTTGTTACAGTCATGGGCCCTCATAACCAAAAAGCATTATAACTCGGCCCTCAAGAAATGGGTTTGCTGGTGTAATGAATGGAAAGTTGATCCCATTCAGGCAATTGTAGTCGACTTGGCTAATTATTTAACAGCTCTACATAAAGAAGGTCTAAGATACCAGACCATATCTGGAGCTAAATCAGCTATTTGTATAGTATTAAAAGAAACTAATCCAAATTTCAAAGATACTCCTTTACTGCCACACACCTTAAAGAGCATTTTTCGTTCTGATCCTCCTAGGCCACGCTACATGTCTACATGGGACATCAGCACAGTCCTCAATTTCCTCGAGTCTATCGACCTATCTGATAGAGGTTCAGTCAGAAACATACAGAAAATTGTTTACATACAAAGTTGTTATGCTTTTGGCCTTGAGTAGCCCCCAGAGATCTTCAGAGATTTGTAAACTTTCCACTAAATACATTCAGATCTTCTAGGATCACTTGGTTTTTTTGATTCCAGAAATGACAAAAACCCAGAATTTCGGGCTACCTCTAGAGGTTGTTGTACATAAGTTGTCCCCCTTACTTTTCCCATATTTGCATATAATGGAATATATTTCTTTTACAAAACCCATTAGGGCCATCAACTCTCATTTTTTTCTCTCTTATGTAAAACCATTCAATGGGGTCACTTCTACCACTATCTCTCGTTGGATCATCAGAGTATTGTTTTTGGCGGGTATTGACATCTCTTTGTTTAAAGCACTTTCTGTCTATTCTGCCTCGTCATCTAAAGCATTTTCGAGTCGCCTAACAACAAAAGAGATTTTTAAAAGTGCCAACTGGTCACCCAATTCAAAAACCTTCTTTCGCTTCTATAATAAAACAATCATTCACAAAAGAGTGTTGTAGTGTGTTTCCCGCCGATTTTGTCATTTTTGTCAAACTGCGCATGAGGCCCGCAGGTAGCAAGTGGAGCGAGCAACACAGACCATCAACAGTCGTCTTACTGTAGCGCACGTCGGTACGCCTGTGCTGGCTCTCTCATGGTGCATTATTATTATTGTTACATGTTTTTCGTATTGAACGTGTGCCCCGCTGGCCACTTTATTCGTTACTCGCCACCTCCCCACACGTAACCCATTTTTGTTTTCTCTTCTCAGTGCGTGGGAGTGATTTGCCTTATATTCTGGTCCCGTTTTTCATTTGTGAGTAAGTGTTTTTCGATCGCATAATATAAATGTGGAAAAGTCTCTCCTTTCAGTTTTTACGCAAATAGGGAGACAATTAAGGAAACACTTTTTCCTTAATTGGTGGGATATTGGTGTGGGGTTTAAGTACAAGTAATTAAGTTAATCTGGTAAACATGGGCGTGGGAAACACATACATTAAGGACGAATCCTGGGATCCCAATCCTGCCTGTGACTCATCAATCACCGACCCGCCTACAAATACAACAAAAGCCACTTTTACGGAGGCAGTTTTTTGTACTAAGGTACAGTATTTGTTCTGTTTGCTTTAAACACGCATATATTAAGTTGAGCTGTTTTTGTGTAGTAGAATAGAATATTTTGCTAGCTAGGCCTTTAGGCCAACATGAAATATATATTCTACCAACAAAAACAGCGAAGACTTAACATACCCACCTCCCTGCCTCTTTTTACTAATCAGGTTCCTTTGTTTAGGAAACCCTCGAAAAAAAATTCATTTTTTAATTACATCTGTTTGTCAGCCATACTGTATTTATGAAAATTTTCACAAGGTACATAATGAATTTGTGTTCTCTTTGTCTGACCTCTGACCCCACTTGGGGCTTTTTTCCACCTGTTTAAATTAATTCAAGTGTAGTGATTATTGCCTGTTTTTCCTTGTTTGGCGTTTTTCAATAAATGGCTCTCATGAATACTGAATGGTCACTAAGTTCAGAGACCAAAGAAAGCTAAGACTCCGCCTTTCCTTTAGCTTTTGAGCAAGCTCATTGGCTTATAGTTTGAGTGAATAAGCATATGTTAAGTCTTCGCTGTTTTTGTTAGTAGAATATATATTTCACATTGGCCTAAAGGCCTAGCAAAATATTCTATTACCTTCGAACATGATGATGCACAACATTTTTTCAAGATGCATCGCAAACATTTCGAGATGTTTCACAGAGAAATTAAGATACATAGAAGCACTTTTCGATGTTTGACTCCCTTTTCAAGTGCATCACAATTTTTTTCAAGTGTGTGGCAAATTTTTTAAAGATAATCTTGAGAAAAAAAACCAAGATCCCATCCTGAAAAAAAGATCAAGATGGGGGCACATCACAGAATAAAAATTTCTGAAACTAGCCAATCAAAGGCCTTGCTCCGCCCGTTTATATATACGATAACTGTAACGACCAGATTTCTACTCTACCTTTACTTGCTTTAAGAACGGCGATGGGGGACAAACAGCAATTAAGGGGCATGACAATTATAATAATAAATATAACAAATTGGACGATCGCTTTGGCTGTCGATATAAAACACAAAACAATCGCTTGGGAATAAACCACGTTTCACGCTTGCATAAAATTACATCAACAACTAAATCTACATAAAAATCTGTCTTTTTCCCTGTTTTCTTATATATCAACAACTAAATCTACATAAAAATCTGTCTTGTTTTCTTATATATCAACAACTAAATCTACATAAAAAAATTATATCAACAACTAAATCTACATAAAAATCTGTCTTTTTCCCCGTTTTCTTGTCTTTTATATCACTACTTTGATCCACGCCCTCGCATCATGGGAGGTCCGCTTCCGTCGGCTCGCCTAACCAATCAAACTTCGCTTACCTGTTTCCGCCTAGTGTATGCTTTTTTCGTCACACCTCTTGCTTTAATTTACTCCTAATTTCCACGCTTACATGCCTTTTAATCTACAGTATGCTTTGCCACCTATGTTTTTTAGTTTTTCATGTATTTTCCGGTTTTCCATGCATTCCTCCTAAATCTTCTGTCTGGGTTGGGATTTCTGTACTTTCTATATGGGCAGGTGTGTTTACACGTCCGGGGGGAATTATTGTACTTACGGAGTGTATATATTTATGTGCATTACGAGAGCCAGGTGCCAATGTGCAAATAATTATGTGCATCTTTAATTGGGTCAATGGGGTGTGGGATGATCAAAACAAAGTGCTTCACATAAATTTATGGGAATATTTGGGTGTGAATTCTAGACACCCTTGAGACGATAGATTATAATATTAATTTATATTTGAAAATGAATATCACATACTGTACAATTTGTATTTACATTAATGCTTCAGCATGTACGCTACATTTCCCTCCTTCTGAAGTTGAACGTCCTCGTTCAAGGGGGTCGAGGGAGAGAGGGCTTTGGGGTCACAGACTTGGAGGGATAGGGGAATGGGGAATTTGTCTGAATGATTGACCCACCTATTTTACATGAAGGGGAAGTGCTTTGATTGGTAACATCAGCTTTCTTAAGTTGCTCAACTTTTTGTTTGATGCTTTGTTTTGCTTTTGGTGGTTTTCAAAAAAGGGGTCTGTGTCTGTGTTTATAATTACTTGTACCAATGCTGTGGGAGACAAGTGGCCTGTGACTCACATGCGTTTTTGATTTAGTGTGGAGGGGCTGATATTTTGATAAGAAATTAATTAACTCAGCTTTTTCCGTTTCATTCTGGTGACTCTTGGTCAAATCTATTTTGCCTTTTACCCATGTGAATGTATGAAGACGTTTCTGTTTGTTTTGGGTGGGAAAATGAGATTGGGCGGTTGAATTTTTCGCTGGGAGGGGACAAGAAACAGGGGCGATGCATGTATCAGGATGGGAGATTTGGGGCTTGCTGACGTCGTTTGAGCTAGAACTGCAGATACCACTATTTTTACTTTGGAAAATGCTAGCAGCAAAATGAATTTTACGATTTCTTCGTGCTTTGGGGGTAGGAAGAGAAGTTTTTCGCCTGGGGAATGTGTTGGGGTCTGTGGGGAGACCCTGCAATTGTGAAAACATTGGGTGTTCCTTTTTGTATGCTGGTTCAGGTTTGGACGTCTCACTGGTTTCAGGATGTTTATGTTTCTGTGCAATTTTTGGCTGGGGGAGTTTTGATTTCAACATGTCACTGCTTTTTGGTGATGCAATTTTTGAAGTGCTGCTTGTATCAGGAAGGGGTATGTCAAGGACGTACTGGGGGTCAAACTGCTTATGACTGCTGGGCAGAACTGTATTTAAAGCATGTTGAGGTCGATGCTGGACAGTGGGCAATGTGGAATACAGGGCTGGGACATCAGTGTTAATTTGTGGTGGGGGTAGTCTCTCTTCAATGCGATTTTGGACGTTAGGGGTCATTTGGTTGGGGCAATATCTACTCGTGTGACCTTTCTGCTTACAAAGAAAACATTCTACATTTGAGTAGCTTTTGGATATGCAATGGCTGGATCTGTGACCTGTCTGATAACAGTGAATGCATCTGCTTTTACAGTCTCGAGTCATGTGATTACTCCTAAAGCAAATTTCGCATGATTTCTGAGTGCCTGGGGAATTACAATTTCTGGCGAAATGCCCGACTTGATTGCATTGAAAACATGTGATCTGTCTCAAATTACTGTTATCATGCTGGGGTTGAGTTTGAGAATTTCGCATTATTTGCAATTGCAACTCTGTGACTTGTTTTTCTAACTTATGTAGGATTCTCTGCTGTTCAGTGTGATTGCCTAAGGACAGAATGGGTTCGGGTGCGGGGGATATGAAGGGTATGGGGTTAGATTTTAATTTATTTTTGAAAATTTGTTGTTCGACATAAGCTGCCTCGTCAGACATGTCTCTTAGGGAGGTGAATCGTTTGTATTTGAGTGCCTCTCTAATTTCGGCCTGCATGCCTTCCATGAAAAGGGGTTTGATTATCATCTCAAGTGCATCTGAATTGAAATTGGGGTTAGCAAGGATTGCTAAATGCTCGAGGTCAAACAGAAATTCGGTTACAGTTTCCGATCTTTTTTGTTTCCCTTTCCCGCAAAAAATGTTGGTGTAAATCGGTGTCTCTATGGTCGGGGAAACATGCTTGAAATGCGGTTTTATACTGTTCGTACGTTTGGGGTGGGTTTTCAGAATTTTCTAAACTTCTAAATTTTGCTAATGCCGCGCCACCTAAATGAATTTCAAAACATGCTAATTTTAATGGCTCGTCAGTATCTTTCATGCCTTGCAGTATCATAAACTGCTCTAGTCGTTTGCTCCATTGGCCAAAATGTTGGGTTACTCCCCCTGTGAATACTGTAGGTTTTGCATAAAAATTGTTTGCGATACTGTTACGGATGTTGGCCGTTCTTAAATCGTCTATCAGGGTGGGATTCACAGTGTTTTGGCTCAACTGTGTGCGTAAAGTTCGAAAATGTTCTGCAAAAAGTTCGTTGATCAAGATGGGGGCACATCACAGAATAAAAATTTCTGAAACTAGCCAATCAAAGGCGTTGCTCCGCCCGTTTATATATACGATAACCCTTCAAAGCGGATTTCTGAGGTCACGACTTGCTGGCAGAGGGCGCCCTTGGTTTTTATAGGATGGCAGAGGGGGGAATTACTTCCCACACGGGGAATCGATGGACTATTAGTTTTTTATGAAATATGTCGAGACTTCTCAGAAAAACGTCAGAAATGCTTGTTTTCCACCCAAAATGCAGTAACTCTGCAAAATTATCAAAATTTTGGATTTTCTCGGTCATCCTAAGATTATTCCATACATACATGTAACGGAGCCCCGAGGTCTAGGGGGGGTCGGGCCACTTTTTTTGGGCCGGGGGTTAGTAATTCCCAAAATTTTGGGGGGAGGGGTCTCTGAAGGAAAAAAACTTGATTTTTTTACGAAAAAATTTCCGAAAACGGTTCAAAAAATAGTAATTTTTGTCTAAAAAATGATTAAAAAATGTATATATGACGCGAAGCGCTGGAAAAATTGACGTTTTTGACCATTTTTGTTCAAAAATTGACATTTTCCATCAAAAAATTGACATTTTTCAGTATTTTTCCGACCAAAAGTATGGGGGTCCCTAGGGCTACCATATGGTCAGCCATAGGATTGAAAAATCCTGGGGGGTGGTCGCCCAATGGCTAGCCATATGGTCGACGATTTCTAGGGGGTTCCCATAGCACTTCCCCCCCAATTACATGTATGATTTCGTATCCAGGAACCCTACAAAGTAACGAAAATTTGGATCCTTTTCCGAAATTACTGCACAAGCATTTTGACGTTTTCCTAAAAAATCTCAAAAAATAAAAATTTGTATGAAAAATCAAAATGCCCATTGGTTTCCACACCCCCTATAAAATTACCTCCACTATCTGCCGCACCGAGCAGCCTCCACCGGCAAGTCGTGACCTCAGGAATCCGCCTTGGAGGGTTCCCGTAAATAAACATAGGAGGCGGAGCAACGCCTTTGATTGGCTAGTTTCAGAAATTTTTATCCTGTGATGTGCCGCCCGGCCCAACCGGCTTATCCTACTACCAGAAATTTCCGACCTTCGCCTTGCGATCCACAGGCGTTCACTAAGCCTAAGCCTTGGAAGAATGCTAAGCCGGATACTGACACCCAAAAATAAAAAAAATTTGTAGTAGGATAACAAGGTTTAATTTATTCAAGATGGGATCTTGATTTTTTGCAAGATCAGATCTTAACTTTTTTCGGGATACCGTCCTGATTTTTTTAATGATTATCTTGAAAAAATTGCGACGCACTTGAAAAGCGAGTCGAACATCGGAAAAATTTTTTCCAATCCATCTTGAAATTTTTGCGAAGCATCTTGAAAAAATGTCATCCATCACGTTCGAGCTATTCTCGATTTTTTATCGTTTAGTTTTCACGTGGCGTTTTTATCTCGTTCAAAATCTTACCGAATTTTTTGCCTAACGTAACACACTTCAAGGGCCCTTTGGGGTTTTTTCCTTTTGAAAATTAATGTTCAGGGGTACGACCTTTGAGTTCATGATTTTTTCCAACTTCATTAATGAGAGCATACGACGAGTACAGATGGCAAAAACACAATTCGGAGGAATGGACATTGACCACAGAAATTTCCCTGTGATTTAAAATATAAAGCATCCATACTAAAAATGGAAAAATGTACAAACCGAGCTAAAAATGGCTAAATGTACAAACCGAGCTAAAAATGGCTAAAAATGAAAGAAAAGTTAAAATTTCATCGCCTGCGATTCCAAATCACGTATAAAATCGTCGCCGTAACACAGTAAAACTTGCAATAAAGCCAAACAATCGCCGTCCGCCGAATGAGCGTTGACAATCGGACGACCGAACATTCGTCGAAAAACGGTTTCTTGTTTATGATCCATCGGTTGGTCGGACAAATGGGACAATACTTTTCGTGCTACTGTCGCAAATTTGGGTATATTTTCTACGGGAGAACAATTTTTGTCGTTAATTGAGCGGATTCTGGTCAACGATTGAGGGTCAGAAACAGATACGCTACGCATAATTTTAATCTGCGT
Source organism: Romanomermis culicivorax (assembly GCA_963922205.1). Classification (NCBI taxonomy): domain Eukaryota; kingdom Metazoa; phylum Nematoda; class Enoplea; order Mermithida; family Mermithidae; genus Romanomermis; species Romanomermis culicivorax. The sequence goes on along the minus strand of CAWUHX010000313.1, from coordinate 174,976 downwards.
TTCCTTTTCGTCGATAATGCATCTATAAAAGGCACATGTTTTCAAAAAAAGAAATCGGTAAGCTTACTACATACAAATAACGGGACCCTGAGGCCTGAGGGTAACTTTTTCTGGGCCGGGGGTCAGTAATTCCAAAAATTTGGGGGGAGGGGTCTCTGAAGAAGAAAAATTCGATTTTTTAACGGAAAAGGTCGGAAAAATAGTTCAAAAAACCTTATTCTTTCTAAATAAATCGAAAATATGTATTCATGGCGTGAAGCGCCGAGAAAATTGACGTCCTTGATCATTTTTTTCTTCAAAAATTGTCATTTTTTCATCGAAAAATTGACTTTTTTCAGTATTTTTCCGACCAAAAGTATGGGGCTCCCAACGGCTACCATATGGCTGGCCATAGGATTGGAAAATCCTGGGGTGCGAGCCGCTCAATGGCTAACCATATGGCCGACGATTTCTGAGGGTGTCCTATAGCACTCGCCCCAATTACATGTATGGCTTAGTACTATTTATATCCTTGATATTTACTGTTACGAATCTACCTTGAGTGAGATAATCTTTTACGCACTTCTAATTAAGATAGAAGAATGTTCTTCATTGGTACTGTTTTGCAAAGAATTCAATTCTGTGTTCAGAAATGCGATTTTTATTACTGTGAAAAGAATGGTTGATTTTTCATCATAACAAAACCATAATCATCATAACAAAACATACGAGGATTTTTTTGGTTTGGAAGTTTTCAAATTTTTACGAGAAGTATTTAAATTTAGGTAGCGAAAAAATTTGTTATCGAAAAATAAGCTTGTAGCACACTGTCACATGTAATTGAATTATGCGTATAATTAACCAGTTGATGCGTCTTCAAAAAATGACCGTTCCAAACTTCAGATTCAGCCAGTGTTCTTCTTGTATGAACATGTACAAGGATCAACCAAAACATCTTTGTTCGTAAAATTGTCTTTTTCGGTCGCAAAAAAGGTGAACCTTCTTCCAGAATTAGCACTTGAGTTCATGTTGTTCTGCAACAGAGCTTTTGTTCTTATTCCTTCTGGTGTCCGCTATCTTTTCGGGCGCGCAGCACCCAAATTTTTTTTCAGATTCTAGCATTCTAAGATGCTGGAAACTTATGCAACTTATGCAATCAACACAAGGTTCTAATTTTCTGTTCAATAATATGTCTTTATCATTTTACAAATTGAAAAATATAGTCATATTTTTATGGGTTTGAAAAAATCCGTATTAAAGTTGAAATTTCTGAAAATCACTTCCGCGATGCTTAGGAATTCAAATACGACTTCATGTTTAAAATTATAGTTACAAAAAAGTTGGACAATTCAGATTTTGACTTCTAAAATGAACCAAAATTCTTCTTTTCTATGTCAAACCTTCCACACTTTTTGGTTTTTTCAGAAAATCTTTCACCCAGAAAGTCTGATTTGTGGAAAAACAGTGGACAGACCAATCCGAAGAATTACAGAATCAAATCCGACGCGAAGCGTCAAAAAAATTTCGATGTTTCCCGATTTTAGAGTCCACAGAACACTAACCTTGAATCTAAAATTGAATGAAAATAACTATAATCCACTAAAATTTTAGGAGCCAAAATGGTCCTAAACCTGAAATTTTAGGAGCCATTTCCTAATTTTCAGGAGCCTGGCCCCTAAAATGCTGCTCCCTCTGAAAGCCCACTTCTGATTAGGCCAGAAGAATATTCATTACACAGTTTTGTGGATGATTTAATTTTGCGTTTACCGATGTAAAGCATACATGCACGTGGTAAACCCATACATGTCAGAGGTCCCCAAGGTCAGATTTTTCAGATGGGGGTAAAATTGAAAATTTGCGGGGGTAGTGTAGCTAAAATGTGCACTAAACACGCCATTTTGTCTCAAAATTAGGCAACCAGTGAGCGATTTCAAGGACTTTAGGTAGGGGTAATACCCCCTCATACCCCTCCCCATGGGGCCGTCTGATACATGTAATTGTGGGGAAGTGCTATGGGAACCCCCCAGAAATTGTCAACCATATGGCTAGCCATTGGGCGACCGCCACCCGAACATTCCTACTGGACACCCCAGGCACCCCCTATTCCAAAAAAAACGTGAAACATCCACTGAACTTTTTTCAAGACAGTTTTTTAAAATGATTTTCATGCATATTTTGAATGAAAAACTGGCTTGCGGAACTTCTTTTGTTTTTTTTGCTCGCCACTACCCCACCCCCTCGATAAAAAGCCCAAGGACCCTCGCCCTAGAAAATTCTTTCCGTGCATGACTGGTGTAAAGCAGATCGCTTTACATTAACCATTGTACAGTATGGGACAAATTCATTGCAGCACAGTAATCTTTTGGTGAATGTCTTAGCGATATACTGGGTACTTACTGGTAGAAATTTCGAGATGAAATAGTGAATTACTGGTGCTTTACTAGTTGATAAGTTTGGTGGCCATGACGCATTACTGGTGGATTACTGGTAACGTACTTCAATAAAATAGACGCATACTATTTATATGAAAGTAATCAATACAATGTCCATAGTTTTGGGCCTTCAATCTGCTTTGCGTTTTTCTCCTTAACAAAAATATGGGTGTCCGCCATCCTCGTGAATATAGATGAAGCAAAAAGGAGAAATGGCGTTTTGTAAGGTTTATCAATGTTTGGGTCTATGGAGAATACAGGTTACTGTAGCTGAATAACCTGCAGATCGGACTAAATGCTAAAACGTTCTTAATTTATTCTTTCTTCTTTAGAATCGCCAACGAAAAGCGAAGACGTCAAGGGGCAAACGGCAACGACAACGATCAAGAAAAAGGCTAAGGTAAGTTGAAAAGGAAAATGGTAGTCTCGCAACGAAATTATGTTTCTTTCCAGGTTCCAAAGGATGCAAAGCCAGACGGAAAAGACGACGTTTTACCAGTGACCCTACGACAAAATTAGAGAGCAGAGAAGACGAGCAGGTAAGCCAAATTTATTAGAAAAGAGTTGACGTAATTTTAGCATACAAAACAAGCATATTTATATAAATAAGAAGACATAAAAAAATAACATAAAAACTAGGCATTGACGTCATAAAATAACATAATATTATATCATAATCTAGGTAGGTGTAGTCGTAGAAAGAGTTGCATGACGTAGGGCGAAAATCTTGATGCAGTGTCTACAGTAGGATCGGATAACGTAGGTTTGCCTGGTGTGGGTGCGAATGGGGGAGAGTCGTTGTTTACTGTAGGTTTCTTAATTATTGATTGGTTTGTAGCGCCCTCACATTCTTCCGGCACTGATGAAAGGCTGCCCCCAGCCTCGTTTGGCAAAGATCGAGCGGCGAAGAGGCGGCGAACCGACGACAAAATCGCTGGCGCCATTGAGGGTAAGTGCTTTTATATCGGTAAATAAATTTCTTCTCGCATTTTTCTTTCCAACTCTCAAATTTCTTCTTTATAATTTTCTTCGTTCTTTTTTTTGTCTTCCATTTTTTCCAATTTTGCATTCCGTTTTTTCTTTATTATTTTCCCTGTTCTGTTTTATAATTTTCCAGTTTCACATGAGTTTAAATTTTACTAATTTATAAAAAATTTAAAAATTAAAATAGTTTTTCAGAGGTTTTTTTTCTTTTTTCATACACAATACCAATATACAACGGGGAATCGTCAAAGTTTCATCGGAATTGGGCGGCGAATTGATGAACAAGGCGACGGCGACGATTATGACAAAACGACGAATTAAAAACGAACGACCAAAAATATTGGATGATGAAATTTATTGACGGCGACAGCAACGATTAATTGGTCGAAAATAATGGACAAAATTGGCGACGAAAAATATTTATGACGAAATTCGAGTTATGAGCAGTCTCGACGGTCGACCGAACAATGCGGCTGGTATAATATTCGGTAAGAATATTAGAAAATTTAGCCACTAGGGCTTCAATTTGTTCGGGGAGCAGCCGGGGGTCCCGTCGTAGTTGATTTCTTAAATGGACGCTGCACAGTTCGACGAATTCTCGGGCAGCGGGCGGCATTTCCGAGGGATAGGGGGCATAAAGCAGATGATGAAAGCGGCTAAATTATCGTCCAAATGGCGATTGGCCTCCCGTTTTGCCTGAGCCCTCGAATCAATCGCTTCGCGATTATTGAGAGGTGTATCGAAACGTCGGCGGAAATAGTTGAAAGCCGAAAAATGGCAATCGGGTGGGGGCGGTTTCGATTTGAAAACGGTCGGCGTTCCGAACGCTATTTCGACGGGGGTTTGGCTTTCCTCAATTACTCGGCGGCTGCTGCTGGCCTGGGTGGGATTTATTTCTGCGCCCACTTTTGATCTTTTTGGTGGTGACTTCGACGATTTAGTCGACGATTTTTCTTCCCTCGTCCTCTTGATCGATTCGGTCGAAGGCGTCCGTAACGATTTTCCCTGTAAAAGATTAAGTGGATTCTTTATCCCACTTTGTTTATCCTTCTTATTTATCAGGCTAAAAGTGTATTTAACAACTTCTTTTAAGATTATTTTCAGGGTGTAGAAAACATTTTCTTTTTGTTCTTCTGATTTCAGGGAAACAAATAGATCGTTTCCTGAAATTTCGACTTCTTCTTCGGATTTTTCTCTTTCTTCTTCATCTTCTGTTGAACTTTTGCTGGTCGAATTTCGTGGTACGGGGTCTTTGCCTAACCTATCTAAAACTATAGATCTTAATTTTACTTCTTGGAGGGAAAAATCAAGGATAGCGAGCGATAATGGTTCGCGTTTCGACGCTCGCTTCGACGTCATTATTCGCTCCTTCGACGTCAAAGTTCTAATTTCGTCAAAGAGGGGGTAGAACTTGTTTAGGCTATAATAAACGTCAAAATGGGCGATGACGTCCAAGGCGGCATATTCCAGGGCGTCGGAGGGCAAGGGACGCTTGGCCCATGCCAATTCCCTACCTTGGAAGCCTTTATTGAGATTGACGCCGAAAAAATGTTGGGCGACAGCCGCCAGACTGTTCCCTGCACGATAAAAATCGGCTGTCCCTTCGACTAGACGTTTATACAAGTCGGGGTTCCTCTCGCGAACGTAGTCAATACTACGATTACTTTTCAAAAATCGTTGTATTTGACTGGTGTCGGCCTGTATTTTAATGTCCGCGAACCATATATCAACATTGGCCAGGGCTGTCAGGTCACAATTAGACGCAAAGCCGACGATGCCGCGAGCGTTTTTCAAAAGGTTGATCAAGGAGGTGGGAACGATTCCCATCTCCAAAAGATCAAAGACGATAGTGTGGCTGTCGGCGCGACAAACTTGAACAATAACGGCAAAGGGCCCTTTTGAGTATCGTTGGCCGTGCAAGGCGATGTCAAGTTTTGTTTTGGCCAAATTCGCGAGCGGGCCGGCTTCTTTCTTCCCCCAGTCGACCCAATCGAGATGGTAGTTCATGAATTCGGCGTCGAGCCCGTAAATGCCAGGGTGACGCGGGTCGCTGGCCAGAAAGTCGCACATGGATTGACTTTCTTCGATATTTGTGCACACGGCGTAACGGCCATTCAACGGTAGTCGCCCAAGTTCTTGGCCGAACGTAACAATGGCCTCCTGTTTAATTAAAGGCGGCGACATTGGGCAGAGACGCCAGCAATCAAAATGTACATTTTTTCATTCTACTATTACCGTATTACTTGAACTGACTTGTTTACACTTTACATGAAAAATAATAACTAAAACAGTATTGGTGCCTGAAGTTACAGAAAACTTCCATAAACAAAGACTGTATCAGTCTCAGTTGCTGAAATGTGCTTGTGGCCAAATCAAGACACACATCAGAAATTAAATACACACTATTGTTTATAGGCATGAACATGATAGAACATCAGCCTTTAAGCATATTTAAATTCGGGTTGAAAACTAGAAAGAATTATGATTTTTCTACATTTAAAAATAGATCACATCTCAGTATGCTTTAAACCCTAATTCACACCTATAATCGTCTTTTTGATGAAAGCTAAAAATAACTTTCGATGTGGTTCTCAAAAGGAACCCTAAGCATAATGAACTAAAAGATATTTTGTCAAAAAACTCTTCACTTGGACTGTCATTTGCCTGAACACAGCCTGTTCAATATTCATCTTTCCCAAGTAGGATACCGAAGAGAATTTAAAAAGAAAACAAAAGTCACAGAAAAACTGCACAAATTCCTTTTATCTGAAAATTGAGGGTCATAATCTTTCCGATTTGATGACATTATAGTCATCAAATCTTGAAATCGCATCTTGAAATGCGTCTAAACTAAAACCTAAAAAGCAAGTATCAGTTCATATTTAACTAGAAGTATTCAGTAGCTGAAATCCTCAGTGGCTGAAACGGTCACAATAAAACCCCGTTCCTCCTTTCTGGTCTTTTCTCGTTACACAACTTTTTGGCGAGAAAACAACTAAATGCTTTTTGATTCATTAATATTCATGAGGATGGCGGACGCCCGTATTTTTGCTAAGGAGGAAAATGCAAAGCAGACTGAAGGCCAAAACTATGGACATTGTGTTGATTACTCGCATATAAATAGTATGCGTGTGTATTTTATTGAAGTATGCTACCAGTAATCCACCAGTAATGTGTCATGGCCGCCAAACTTATTAACTAGTAAAGCACCAGTAATGCACTATTTCATCTCGAAATTTCTACCAGTAAAGACCCAGTATATGGCCAAGACATTCACCAAAAGATCACTGGTGCTCCAACGAATTTGTCCCGTACTGTATGTATGAGATACTGTGTTTCGAAAATTTGCATCCAAATTTGTCAATTATTCTGTTCCAAAAAACGAGTTTGTATTCAAGTGACAGACAGCCGTTTACAAATCTAAAGAAACTGAAGCTGAGTTTATTACAAAGAAAAGGGTTTCTAATCGATTACGAAGGCGCTCTCGGCATGTTATTCACATGCCACCTTGCTGAAAAAATTTTAAATTGTGTTTTCAGATTTAAAATTTAATCAGCATCTTTTCGAAATTCTGTCATGTTCCATGGCTGATCGTTTTGGACAAGTTAGGGAAGCTGCTGGTGGACTTGCGAAGTACTGAAATCCAAAATTTCTCGTGTGGAATGAAATAGTGAGCAGGCTTTTTTTAGTCGTTTTAGGGACATGGAAATTTTAAATTTTAGAAAATTTTTAAAAATTTTAGAAATGGCTCCTAAAATTTCAAGTCTAGAAGCTATTTTGGCTCCTAAAATTTTGATCAATATATTTATATTTTAGTGGATCATAGTTATTTTCATTCAACTTTGGATTCAAAGTTAGTCTTCTCCGGACTCTAAAATCAGGAAACATCGTTGTATAATTCTTCGGATTGATCTGTCCACTGTTTTTCCACAAATCAAACGTTCTAGGGTAAAAAAATTTGAAAAATCAAAAAAATGTAGAAAGTTTGACTTAGAAAAGAAGAATTTTGGTTCATTTTAGAAGTCCAAATCTGAATTTTCCGACTTTTTTGTGACTATCCAATTTTAAACATGAAGCCTAGTTTGAAAACCTCGCGGAAGTGATTTTCAGAAATTTCAAGTTTTATTTGAATTTTTTCAAACTCATGAAAGTATGACTATATTTTTTAATTTGTAAAATGATAAAGACATGTTCTTGAACAGAAAGTTTGAACCTTATGTTCATTGAAAAGTTATCCTTTGATTGATTTTCCAGCATTTTAGAATGATAAAATCAGCAGATGACAGAAGGAATAAGAACCATACCTGTACTTGGGAGGGTTGGGGGGACCCCCCCCCCCAACTTGGCCAACCATATATATAGCCAACCCCCCCCCCCCAGTTTGGAAAAAATTGCAGAAAAGTGTATATTTTTTGGCCTTTTTTGGGAAAAATTTCGACTTTTTTCGACCCCCCCCCCGCCCAACTGATCAGAGGTCTTACAGGTATGATAAGAACAATTTTTCAATACCCTGTACTTTTGTTCCAGAAGAACACGAATTCAAGTACTACCTGGAAGAAGATTCAAAAATACACAATGGTTCGTGTTTTTTGCGAAAAAATACAATTTTTCGAGCAAAGATGTTTTGGTTGATGCTGGTAGTACCAAGAGGCTGGAAATAAAGTTTGTAACAGTCATTTTTTGGAACACATATCAACTGGTTAAATATCCAATCCATATAATTTAATTACATTCCACAGCGTGTTAAGAGCCTATTTTTCGATAACAAATTTCTGGCTCCCAAAATTTAGATTTGGCTCCTAAAAATTTAGGCCTGGGAGCCACTTGGCTTGTGACTTTCAAACCAGAAAAATCCCGCGGAACAGATAGATTCGCAACATCCTGTTACATAAATTATATAGTTGGATTTAAAAAAATCTGCAAAAAAACATCGTAAAAAGATTATCTTACTTATTGGCGGAATCATGTGGTATTCCTTGGACCAATACTATCTTTTCTTCAGTAATCACAATTTCATTATTACAATTTTTGTCTAAAGTGAGCGCGTCTTGACCTTCAATTGCACTTTTAGACGCTTGCCAAATCAGACAATCTAAGCGTTTAAATCCGAACATTGTATCATAAGTTTGGATGTTCGAAAATAGCGGGTAATCGACGGACAAATCTAATCGATTACGTATAATTTCGTTCTTCAAAATTTTGAAATCGAATCGATTCCCGTTATGCGCCACTAGGCAAATTGGAGGCTGTAATCGATTCAAAAAATGATAAAACGTATCGAAAGCGCTTTTAAAATTACCAGACTTGTTGAGCAATTCGTTATTTAAGCCTGAAAGAAGAAAAGATCGGGGTCCGGTTTCACCAAAGAGACTTAAGCTCCAGCTGAGCTGCAGCTTAAGCTGTATCTTAACTCTATATGTTATAACATTGCCATTAAGCTGTAGCTCAGCTGCAGCTTAACTCATGCACACAAAACGTATCGATAAAGTTAAGCTGCAGCTCAGCTGGTGCTTAACTTGACTTAAACGGAGCTAATTTTCGCTCCAAACATCAGTAATCTGCTACTTACCCGAACATTTTGCCGCTGCATTATTCACAGGAATTCCTGGATTGACGGGCAAACAAATTTTCGACATAACGCGAGGAACGGGCGGCGGATCGGCGCTGTTATTATTCCATTGATCATTGAAACGAGACGACAAATTACAAAAATAATCAAAATCGATGGATAAAGCACCCATTTCCGTTATACGCTCTTTATTTACGTCCAATCCCGTCGTCTCTAAGTCGAAAATGACCAATGTTTGAATGCGCCTTATTGGCGCCGACCCGTCAAGTAGGTTCGCGGCTGGCGACGATTCGCCGCCGAAAGCTCCGTTCGACATGAGCTAAAATATAAATGAAAAATTTAGTATTCGATTGAAAGATCAAGATTTACGCTGAAAAAATTCATGATCATACATGTAATTGGGGGGAAGTGCTATAGGAACCCCCTCAGAAATCGTCGATCATATGGCTAGCCATTTAGCGACCACCCCCCAATATTTTATAATCCTAATGGCTAGCCATGTAGTAGTCATAGATACCCCTATACTTTTGGTCGGAAAAATACTGAAAAATATAAATTTTTGCACAAAAAATGGTAGAAAATGTCAATGTCCTCGGCGCTCCGCACCATGAATACATTTTTTACAGTTTTTTAGACAAAAATTACTTCTTTTTGAATTGTTTTCCGGACTTCATTACTGAGAAAATCAATTCTTCCCCTCAGAGACCTTTCCCCTAAAATTTTGGGAATCAGTGAACCCCGACCCCGCAGATCTCAGGGCCCAGTTACATGTATGCTTGATCGTCAATTTTCTAATCTTTGATAAACGCATTCTCGACAACTGAAAATTTTTTCAACAAAATATCGAAAATCGATAACCCAACGCAACGTATAATTAAGGTCCTTGTTATTTTTCGACAAGCCGGTTAGAAATGTGAAACTTGAGGAAAAAATTTGCCTACACACAGGAATCGTTGATTACATGCAATAAAATTCATCAATTCGTTTACGTTTCCCTCACAAAACGGGCTCAAAAATTATTTCCTTCTAGTCAACACGATTTACGCAAGCTTCCGATGTTTCAAAAACAGAATTTCGCGATTTCTAGGAAAAATGAAATGAAAAGAAGGAGACTACCTTCTTCAGTAAATTGCGCCGATAAAATTTTGATTTCAAGATACCTAAAAACTTTGGAAAACGCATTCTTCCAGTTTATTCTATACAATTATCGCGATCGCTCGAATTTTTGCATGGACGAAGCCGGATCGGAACAACGTGACTCATTAGATATCGAAATTAATCTTCAAAAGGATGGAAAAATACAAGATCAGGCGCCCGTCCAGTATCACATTGACATTACTTGAACTAAGAAGACGTTTTTCAACCGCGCCCTGACTTGTAACAAAAAGGATTAAATTTTCATTTTCAGTATTTTCCATTGGTAATATGGCGAATATGTCCCTAGAGCAAAATTTTACAAACAACATATTTTCTGATAGAGTTCATCATGCTGAATCTAATGAAACAAAAATAAACTTGCGGTCTATATTTCGCGATTTATATTTTTGAATTTTGAGACAAAATGGCTCTAAATTTAATCAGGATTTATAACATTACAAAAGATGACGATGAGTTAATTCGAATGTTACGTGTGTGAGCAGAGGTCCCCAAGGTCGAAAATTTAGGTAGTGGTAAAATCGTACATTTTAAGGGTAGTACCTGAAATATGCCGCGACCTTTTTTTTTTTTGCTCACAACTTTTTGCCAAGGAGGGGGGAGTTGTAGTACTCTAACCACATACAACTTACATAAATGCATAATGCCCCTACTTGCTTTTTACAGTCAAAAAACATTTACTGCTTTAACTCCATTTTCCAGCTCCCAATCCTGCAACTTTAATGCACTAATTATACGTACAGAATAGTCACACTTTGAAGACTGTTGCGCCAACTGATTCCTGCACATTTCAAGAATCGGGCACAAACCTTTTGGGCTTATCCCATCACTGATTAGGCTTGCAACAGTGCTTCCAATTGAAAGTCCTGATGCTGAATGTGGCTTTAGTATTATTAATCCGATTAGACTATGAACTACAACTTTGAAACCAAGTACCACTCGTGATCCACAGACCTCACATGTCTCAACTCATAGCAGGAAAGTATGCTCAGCTTGGGTAACCATACGCGCACAGAAGACCCAATGCAGAAGCGGAGAAAAGGAAAGGAGAGCATGAACAGGCAGAATTTTAAGAACATAATGTTTTTCTTCCCAAGGGGCGATTTTTTGATTAATCACATATACATAAGTCATTATTTCATCTCCTAATTATATTTATAATGATTTGCTGCAAGTAGTATATATTAATGCACTGATATCCTTTCCTAATAATCGCTATATGGCACAGAAGTTGCATACTTTCCCATTATCATTTGCTCAGTAAACGTGTCAAAAACAGCAGTGAGTAATTCCTCAGAATCACACACTCTGCAATTTTTCTCGAATTAGTATAACCTACTGGGGAGAGGATGAAGTCTACCAAAATTTTTTGGTATAGTGAGCTGTTTTTATGGGGGTAGTAAATGAATTTTCAAATCTAAGACGGGGGTAATACCCCCCCCCCATACCCCCCCCCCCCATGGGGTGCTCTGTGTGTGAGGCTTAGGCTTAGATAAGGATGACGTTAATAGATAAGGATGACGAATAAAACGTTGACAATTTTTAAGTTGTTTTGTCCATATCTTTTGAACTACTTGTGATCGCAAGCTAGTTTATATTTCGTTGAATGCAAAATGAAAAGTTGTTCTAGAAAACATGGTTTTTAAAAATTTTGGCTCTAGGGACATATTCGCCAAAAATTCCTTTTCCATTTTAAAACGCAAAAAAATGCATTTTCAAACAGGAAATCTGAAAATTTTATTCAAAAAATCGTTCGGTTGTTAGTTGCGCCCGAAATTAAGAATTTCATTGCTGTGTGCAAAAAAGGCTCCACACAGTAGCCTTCCTTCCGTCACCAATTTCTCCTCGAAGATTCTTTCCAAACGAGAACCATACCCAAAACTTGTTTCCACATTTTCCGGAAATTTTCTTCATTTTTCTTATAAAGTTTATAATGTGGCCATGATGGGTGCTTCGTTTATGCATAACAAAACAGTCAATAATTTGTAAAAATGGGGGAAATGAGAAAAAAATTCAATCAGGTCAGTCACACCGCGCTGACAAGAGACACAATCGGTGTAATACAACCGTTGAACGCATATAATAACGAGAGACTTTCAGAGAATTCAGCTGCTACTGATATTTCTGTGATTCTTGTGTGAATCATCGAATCTTTTTCATACCTTATTCCGGCATTGGAAAATTTCTTGGATTTTTACATTTTAAAACGCTGGAAAGGGAATCTTCGCAAAAAGAATCTTGACATTTTGGAATGCTGCAAAATCAATTTTCCAAACATTTATTTCGAGAATTAAGGTTCATACTTTCTGTTCAAAAATCGTACTTTCTCGAAATTTATCAATTAAAAAATTTTAAAGCTGTATTAGTGAACCTCCATAAATTCGATTGAGAAGTTATGAGCAGTGTTTTTTTGTCAAAAACGTTTTGCCCCATTTGAGAAAAAACCCCAAAAATTTTTTTCTCGTGAGAAAAAATCATTTTTTAAAGTTTCTTCGCTTAAAAATCGTTTAAAATCATTTTTGATGTGTTTTTGGAACGTTTCTCATTAACTTGAATCTTATTCCACCAAAAAACTGACATATTTTTGCAAAAAGTTTCGAGCTATGACCTGCTCATATATAAATATTTAAGTGAGTTTACATGAACCAAGCAAAAGAATAATTCAACGACATTAACCTTTATTTATATATTTCTTTTACGAAATAAAACAACTAATAATTTTGATATAACAAGTAAATCAAACAGTAAACTGGGATAAAAAGATAACAATGAAAAGTAAAATTTTTAAACTGATTCTGAACAGCTGACAATCTGATATAAAGGTATGAACTTGACCACCCGAGCTTTTTCTGCACAGGCAGGTTGCAATGTGCAACTTGGGGAAAAATTTTGGTTGCACAGATAAATTTTTGGTTGCTCGCTCTAAAATCAATAAATTAGCTTAATTTTACCGAAAAAGCCACCAAAAGCTAGTTTTCTTGTATTTCATTCGAATTCAAAAACTAGGAAAGCAACCACAAATTCCGATTATTCAACCAGCAATAATTCCCACTTGGACTCAAAATGTTTTAATCACACAAATGTCAAAATGATTTTAAAGACTTCAAAAAGATTTTATGAAAATAATCGACGAAAATCTTGCTTTTCGTCAAATTCTCAAAAAAACGACACATGATCAAACATGGATCCATAATATCTTGATAATTAAAAGCTATAAGCATTAGCTAGAAAGAAAATTTTTAACCGCGCACTAGAATAATATAGAAAAATTAATTTCCCCCCAACTGGTCGGACCTCTTACATACCTGTAATTGGGGGCATACCTGTAAGAGGTTCGACCAATTGGGGCGGGGGGAGTAAATCCGAAATTCGGTGGGAGGGTATCGAAAAAAAGTCGAAATTTTTCCCAAAAAGGCACTTTTTTGCCAATTTTTTCCAAACTAGAGGGGGTTGAGTATATGGTTGGCCAAGTTGGGGGGTCCATACCTGTACTTGGGGGGGGGGTTGGGGTGTGACATCCCCAACTTGGCCAACCATGTACCCAACATCACCCAACCAACCCCCCCAGTTTGGAAAAAATTTCCAAAAAAGTGTATGTTTTTTGGCCTTTTTGGGAAAAATTACGACTTTTTTCGACACCCCCCCCCAACAAGGTCGGAGGTCTTACAGGTATGGGCGGGGGGGTCCTCCCAACCCCAACTTGGTCAGCCGTATACCCATCCCCCCCCCCCCGTTTTTTTCCACATTTGCACTATAATGTGGAAAAAGAATCTGGAATGTGGAAAAAATTTTGAGGTCTTTCCACAAATGTGGAAGAAAAATTTGGGGTTTTCATATTGGAAAGATGCATCTTGGTGCCAAATCTCAAAATTTTCCGGCGCTCAGCACGGGTTATAGCTTTAATAATGATTATTATTCATTACCAAGCTCAGGCGCGGCTTTTAGCATTTCTACCTTCACTTACCATTCATGTTTAATTGGCAATCTTGAATATTATATATATCTTTATATCTAATGAAGATGGGCACTTATGGAGTTTAGGTGGTACGGAATTTTTTTCAAAATTTTTCCAAATTTGCATATTTCCGACTAAAATGATGACGCTGATTACGAATATGCCAGTAGTTTTCCATAAAACCGAATATTTTGACTGCAAACAGGGTGTCCTATGACAAAATTTTGTTACCCAAAATTTGCATATTTGTGATTATGTTATGTGTAAATCGATGAAGCTGATTACGAAAATGCCAGTAGTATTGCATGCAATCAAACATATTGACCAAAAAACATTAATTGTGAGGTTTCCATTTTCACCAACCTGCAGTTTATTGTGTAAAAAATAGTTTATACTTTACACAATACTTACACAATTCTCACATATTTGTAACCAATATCTGTAATCGATTCACTAAATTTCGAGAGAAAAAAAATCGATTTTTCCATAATTCGTAAAAAATGCAAATTTTTGAAGCTCTTTTAGACAACAAACTGCAGGTTGATATGTTTTTTGGTCAATATGTTTGATTGCATGCAATACTACTGGCATATTCATAATCAGCTTCATCGATTTACCCATAACATAATCACAAATATGCAAATTTTGGGTAACAAAATTTTGTCATAGGACACCCTGTTTGCAGTCAAAATATTTGGTTTTATGGAAAACTACTGGCATATTCGTAATCAGCGTCATCATTTTAGTCGGAAATATGCAAATTTGGAAAAATTTTGAAAAAAAAATTCCGTACCACCTAAACTCCATAAGTGCCTGAAGATGCTTATTTTTCCCTTCATAGATTTTTTGAGAAAGATCAACACGTCAACTTTCTAAACTTTTTGAAGCGTTCGCTCCTTTCTTAACATAAATTTAATTCAAAAGCTTCATGGAAGTATTTTTGGAAAATTTCTCTACGCTTCCGAGCCATAGCTTTTCGGCCAAGTTTATGAAAGGTAACTTACAAATTCGTGGTTTTAAAATTTTTCGAATGATAAATTTCTAGAAATTACGATTTATGAACACAAAATTTAAATCTTTTTTTTCAGATAGTTCAGAATAATTATTAGTGGAAAAAAAATTCGACCACCGAAAAAAGTTCATTGAAAAAAAAAACAGTGACCCGCTGACCCCTTTCCCCCCAAACTCGGAAAAATGGCTTTTTGACCTTTTCTGGGGAAATTTTCGGGAATTTTTTCAACTTTTTTTTCCCCCTCGCCAAAATTTCGGAAATATTGGGACCTCACCTCACGCCACCCCAAAATTTTGGGTCTACCCTACCCCCAACTGGTCGGACCTCTTGCGCAGGTTTGACAGGAAACCCTATAACCCAATCAAGAAAGCCATAAAAAATTTTCCTAAAAGTGATGCCTGAGCACAAAAAAATTTGCAATTAAAAAAAAAATTCCTCAAAAATGGTCGATTGAGGAAAAAAAACTTGTGCATTCATTACTAAGCATTAGGGACGAAGCGCGTAGCCCTCTTTTGATTGGCCGAAATTGCCGTCCCCTTATTGATTGGTCTAAATTTTTTAAATGTCGAAAATGCATTTATGCGTTTTAAAAGGGAAATGGTGGAAATTTTCTATTTATTTTTCTTTTAAAATTTTCCTTAGGCTTAGGCTTAGGGTACAGCAGCTGGGGCGCAGTGCTGTTGAGGCTCTTCCAAATGAAGTTTTTAGTTAAAACCAAATAATACTGTAGAGTAAATTACGTGTTGGCGTGAGGAGGTGGGACTTGATTTTCAATTAATCAGAAGAGGGCTACGCGCTTCGTCCCTACTGCTTAGTGCATTCATCTCGGCAGTGTCTATTGACCGGATCCGGTCAATATTTTTTTAGCTATTGACAGGATCCGGGCAGGAGAAGATGCTATGGGAGCGTGATATTGACCGGACGAAAAGTACAGTAAACTAACTGATCACGTGATCAAACATTAAAAAAGTTAAAACCTGTAGATTATTTGCTCAAACAGACATAGCTGGTTCCGACGAGCTTCTTATTCCATATAGCACCTTATACAACACGCTAATTACTGGCTCCAGATATATTAGATCGAAAATGATAGAGAAACGTTTGAACGCTTCCGCCAACTAAATGGTGAAAACATCGCGATCGATCATCAGCAGTTGCAGTAGAATGTGCTGAAAAATGCATTTTGCGACATTTTAGAGGCCTGGAAATCAAAATTTTTCGGCGCTGGGCGCCGAACAGGTTACTGTAGCAAGCCTTATGATTTTTCTTTCAAAACTCAGGAAAGTCAGTTCTAACAGTCATGGAGTGAATGAAATACAAGAGAAGTGATTTTTTATCATTTTTCTGATGAAACTAAGCGAATTTATCAATTTTAATGTGATCAAATAAAAATGTGCAGCCAAATTTTTCCGTTTGCAAAAAAACCTGATGATTGAGTTGAATAATGACTGATCTAATATGTGATCACTGTTATTCTTTGTTTGATTGAGTACGTATTCAAAATGATTGATCTGTTACATGGGCTTCTACTGTGATTTTGAAGAGCGTTTTTGAATAAATTTGTTGAAAGAAACATTGTTTATCAGGGTTGGCGGGCATTGGGTTTTTGGGTTGATGGGTTTTCTTGGGTTGGAAAATAGGACAATTCTGGGTTTCTTGGTTTTTTGGTTTTTTAAGAAAAAAATTCATTTTTTTCCATTTTGTTCATAGGAATAAAGTTTCTTCCTGATTTGATAATTGAAATGAGAGTTGAGCCAACTTTAATAAATGCAATATCTGAATATTAGGCACATTTTACTGCTCATGAGTCATGAGTACTTATGAGCAGTGCTAGTGAGCAATACACTACACAGCACACTTGTGACTGCTAAAGTCTGCTCACAGCCATCAGCATTTGGTGAGCTGACTTGAGCAGCCCTAAAATTTTGAGGGAGACAGCAGAGCCATAGGAGAAAGAGGCAGCTGACGGCTTTTGTGTTCAAAAATGGGTTGAAAATGGACCACCATGCAAGTATTCTGGTTGAATGGCTGTAAGCAGTATGAATGTTGAAGAAAGAAACATCAAACTTTTTTCAGCCTGCGAAAACACAATTTACAAGCAACTCAATGAATAAATGATCTCGGCAAGTGAAGATGATGAAAAAAATACGTTTCGTTACAAAATACTCGAGAGTGGCCAAAAATCTGCTATGCAATATTGGTTGACCGAAAGCAAAATGTGGCCTTCATTCCAAAAAATTGTCTTGAGAATACGTTTTTTAAGACTAATGGCGAATAAGCGAAATTTATTTTGTCATGTTAGAATTACATGTTTTCCATTTTGGTGTCCACTGCGTCATCAGAGCGTAATTTTTCAACATTTGGCTTTGTTCACAGCAAGTTCCATAATCGATTGTTATCTGGATCAGTCGAAAAGCTAGTCTCCATAAAATTCAATGCCAAAAATTTTTTTGACGGTGCACTAGTTATGATTTTATTTGTTGTGATAAGGAATCTGTATTTTCGCTTAAAATCAGGAAAAATGATATGAAAATGTCTTGCATTACGAAGAATAAAACTTTAGATATGTTGCATTTGCTTTTCTTTCATACTTAATTCAGATCCACAGTTGTGAAATGAAAAAACCCTGATTAAACCCAGAAAAACCCATAAAAAACCCCAAAAAACCCAAATTCGAAATTTTGCAAATGGGTTTTTTCCCAACCCTGGCTGCGAGAATTCAGATATTTTTTTTAAGAATTTGTCAGGCAGTCAATATTTGTGTTTTGACTTTCTTTCTAAAACCGATGTAAATATTAATTCAACGATGTCTATAATTGCTTTCTCCTGATAGTCCCGTCGCGTAAATTTTTTGTTGAAAAATTGTGCCAACAAAACAATGTTAATTTTTCTGTTCGAATGAAACACCAAATTTCGGTTCCGAATCACCACTGAATGAATAAGGGGAGGAAGTTAACGATTTCTACTCATTCATCAGTCATTCTCAATCTCCAAGTCTGTTGATGCGATCATACAAACAGAATTCGCTCGCGTTCTAGACAAATAAAAGTAATATTAGAAGACTGGGCGCGAAGCGCCTCGAAAATTTTGCTTTTTCAGTCCCTAAGATAACTAAAAATCAAGGAAATTCAGTTTTAAAAAAGTCAAAAAATAGTGCCAATTAACTTTTTGTGCATACCAATTTTTGTGTGCCAAAAACCATACTTTGGCACAAAAAGCACTGGGATAAACATGAAAAACGTGTTGATAGATTTCATACCTACAGTAACTGAATATTGCAACATCGATTTGCTAAAAACCTTTGCACTTTATTCTGTATAGCGTTGACGCTAAAACGCAGTACTCGCCTTATTCGACCAGGCATAATCATGACGTCATATACATCGAATGAGGTTTTCGCTAAGGAACAGAGTGTATATTCCTGAGTGTGATCGACATGTTTTAATGTTTTGCATGTTAGAATCACGTGATCAATTGATTTACTGTTTTTTTCGTCCGGTCAATATCACGCTCCCATAGCATCTTCTCCTGCCCGGATCCTGTCAATAGCTATAAAAATATTGACCGGATCCGGTCAATAGACACTGCCATTCATCTCTATATTTCGTCGTCGACTACAGTTGAAGAAATTATGTTTAGCAATCCAACGCACTTGCTTTTCGAATTATTTAATCGCTACCACTCATGAACTAATCAATTATATAAACAAGCGACGCATTTTCGATATTTATTCCACAAGCAATTACGTAATATGACTATTAGCGCAAAATTACGATACAACGTACGGGTCACCAGACGATGTTAAAACTGATAAGATGTCGGGTAGGCCCACTCTGACACGCCTCTTATCAGCCGTGAAAAAGATTGTTCGAGCTAGTCCCTGACGACTATAAAACATGTAATATTTTGATGAAATGTCATAAATAACACAGGAAGTCAACATTATACATCGTAGAGTCCTACAATTTCAATTTAAAATTTGCTTTACACACGACAGCTCAGCTTTCGTTACAAATTATAGGGAAATTTTACAACACACGCGTATTACCTAAACGGTGAAATCTATGAAGCGCGAAATATGACATGCAAAGGATTGTAAAATCATGCGACAATTTGACAAAATATTGTTCCGATTAGTACCGCATCGTTTTGCAGCCGTGTTTACACAACGCGAATTGTCTATTTATTCGTACCGTAATAGCTTTCTTCGTAGTATGCCAAATATAAGAACATGTCTTTATCGTGATGATCCTGAAATGCGATGACAAAATTTTTTCGGCATTAGAAACGGCGAAAACACAAAATATTGACATTACAGTTAAATTTTACATAGAGCGTATTCGATTTCAAAAAAAGTTTAATTTTTCTAGCCATAAAATGGCGAATTTTTCAGGTGCAACGAGGTATGAATAAAATATTTCTAAATAATTAAGGTGGAAAACAAGAAGTATTTCTCAAAAATTCAATAAAATATCCTGTGAAATAGTGACGTGCGCCAGAAATATTTCCATATCCGGATATCCGTATTTTTGCACGTTCGGATATCCGGATATTTTTAATGTTGTTTCCCAAGAGGTAAAAAGAAGCCACATATTAAGTAATACTACACTGGGTCAACTAATAATATTAAATAGGTGCAACAACTTCTCGTTTTGTATTTACGTCAGACATGTAATTGGGGGGAAGTGCTATGGGAAGCCTCCTTCCCCCAGAAATCGTCGACCGGCTAGCCATTGGGCGACCACCCCCCAGGATTTTTCAATCCTATGGCTAGCCATATGGTAGCCCTAGGGACCCCCATACTCTTGGTCAGAAAAATACTAAAAAATGTTAACTTTTTGATGAAAAATTTTTGAATTTGAAATTTAAAAATTCAATTTTTGAACAAAAAATGGTCAGAAACGTCAATTTTCTCGGCGCTTCGCACCATAAGTACATTTTTCGTCATTTTTTAGAAAAAATTACTATTTTTTAAACCGTTTTTTCGGACTTTTTTCGTGAAAAAATTAAATTTTTTCTCCTTCAGAGACCCCTACCCCCAAAATTTTGGCAATTATTGACCTCCGGCCCAAAAAAAGTGGCCCGACCTCCCCCCCCCAGACCCCGGGGCTCCGTTACATGTATGATTTACGTTAACAGTGATTGTCATAAAAATATGTTACTTTTTCAAACTGCAATATCTTAGGAAGTACGGTAAGAAAAATACGGCTTTTTATGTTTTTTCTACTCGTTTTGATTAGTGAAAAGCGAAACAGCTTTTCGGTGAATAGATTCTAAAAAATTGACCTGCATATGCTATACGTCTATCTAGAATTTCTGAAGATCCAGCCATATATTGGAGTGGAATCAGGATCGTGTATTTGTTCGGTCTGGATTTTAGTCTGGAATCATTGGATCCGACAGCTCCGATAAAAACTGACTTCTAAGAACTTGAAGACTTTTCAAGAAAAGTCACTTTTAAATCACATTTAAGACTTCAATTGTCCAATCTCATTTGCATTTCAAAGTTAACAGAACATTTTTTATGCTTCTTAATCGAAGACGGACTGCATTAATCAGTGTTAAAGTCCTTTACACGACACTTTTACAGTAGGCTTCTGACTCTGTATAAGATTGGTTTAGTATGTCAAATCTGATGTAACGTATATAGCAAGGTTTTTTAGCACGGTGCTAATGAATGAAAGGGAGGAATTTTTTAAAAAGGTTCCAGAAGAAAGTTAAGAATATCACAAAATTGTGGTGAAAAATTCAAAATAGCCGTTTTCACAAATGGTTCGAGACAAAATGAAAAGATGTAAACGTTCATCGAAATGGAATGCGAATTTAGCGATACCCGAAAGTATTACTGTCAAACTAACTACTGAATATTTATTTTTCGGTCAACTGTGACATAATGTGAGAATGAACTGATTTAATTAGAATCAGATGAGAGTCTTAAGGCCGATGTATAGTCGTCCCGATCCTTTAAAGAATGGCCTTTCCTGAGTCAGGTGAGCTCGTTCCCTAAATTTTCGATCCTGACGCAATCCGTAATCCTGAAATCAGAATCGGGACAGCGTTTCCGGCCTGATAAGGAAAGGTGTTCCCGATGTCTTCCTGATCGGGAAAGGATGGCTTTCCTGACGTCCGGAACGAAGTACAAGCCTTCCGTACTTTTCAGGGATCGGGAAAGCTACACGCTACTCATCAAATGCGTAACGGCTTTAGCCTGCACATAATTCTAGGTACATTTTCCAGTAATTGGGATGCAAAATGAAGTGAAATTAGCAAAAACTAAGAATTTGCTACCAGATAAGATGGAGCAGTCAGCTGCAAAATCGATTTTGTTTTGTTATGAAATATGCACACTTTACGCAAATGCAATACTTTGTTACTAATACGCGTACTACTGTAGTCATGTTGGTTTATAACAAAACGGTAGATTTGCTGTTTTCGTTGATTGATTCCAGAATTTTGATTTTTAGAAAATTAACTTTCTGAAAAAATTAATCAATTTTAATTCAAACTTTAGTAATTTAAAACAAGATTCTGAAATTAAAAAAGCTAGAATTAAAAAATTTGAAATTAAAAAATTTAAACGTAAAAAATTTTAAAATTTATAATTAAAAAAATTTTAAAATTTCTAATGAACAAGTCTAAAACTTTCAGAATTTAAAATTTAAAATTAAAAATTGAAAAATTTAGAATTAAAAAATTTTAAATTGAAAAATTTTAAATGAAAAAATTTTTAAATTAAAAATTAAAAAAATTTTAACTTAAAAATTTTTCAATTGAACAAATTTATAAAATTTTAAAATTTAAAATTCTAAAAATATATAATTCAAGATTTAAAATGAACAAATTTATAATATTTTAAAAATTTATAATTGAAAAATTATAATTTTAAAATAAAAAAAGTTGAAATTTAAAAAATTTAAAATTACAAAATTTCAAAGTTTCAAATAAACAAATTAAATAAGTTTTACAATTTAAAATTAAGAAAGAATTAATCAAGGGGGAATTAAAATATGACAAATAAACAAAAAACACCGCAAACAAAATAATGTAAACATGTGCAACGTAAACGCTAACAAAAAAAAATAATTAATATAATGTACAAGATCAATAAAATGTATAAAATAAAATGTATGTCTGGCCGTCTTTATTTATACAACTTATGCATCTCAATATTCAATCTTACTGTAAAATATTTGTCATGTATAGTCGTCCCGACCCTTAAATTTAGGGACGTTAAGGACGACTTTACCTGATCCTTATCGGGTCAGGAACTCGGGATTAAGGATCAGGATTACGGATTACTATACATCGGCTTTTATTCCTTTTCAAAGTACCAATATCAAGCATAATTTCATGAATCAATACAATAAAAGCATGTTATCAGAATTGACAAACTAGCACATTCGTTTGACACCAACGCAATAACATTTGTCAACAGTGCTAACAAAATATTTTTTCATTAGCACGAATGCTAATGGGACTCGTGCTAAAAAACCTGCAGTGTATGATACACTTAATTGATAACATTGACAAAAAATGGCAGTTGATGTAATATTTGGATTTTTCTAAATACCGTGCCATATTCAAAACTTATCTCGAAAGTGAAAAAATATGGTCTTAAGGAAAATTTAATGTCTTGCATTATTGATTTTCTTCATAATAGACTACAGAGGCTCAAGTTAAAAATACCGTCTACTTCTCAAAATTTAAAAAGTGGAGTCCCACAGGGCAGTGTTTTAGGTCTTTCATTATTCCTTTAATATGTCAATGATATAGATAACGTACCACGATCACCTCAAGTAAGCATGTTTTTGTTCGCTAATGATAAAAAACAGAGCACCCCATGGGCGGTATGGGGGGGGGGGGGTATTACCCCGGTCTTAGATTTGGAAATTCATTTACTACCCCCGTAAAAACAGCTCACTATAGCAAAAAATTTTGTTAGATCTCATCCTCTTCTCAGTATAGTAATTCCAGAAAGAAAGATGATAATGGGAAAGTATGCAAGTTCTGTGTCACTGTGAATAACATATTCGTGATCAGCAGTATCGAATTACCCTTAAGACACGAAAATATAAAAAAAAAAATTCGGTACCACCTAAACTGCAAAGGTACCGTTTTTTCTCTCTTGGAGTTTTTCAAACTTTTTGAATCTTTGAATCGAAAAAAGTATGAAAACATTATTCCAGACTTTGTATTCAGAGCTTCGATTCAGGAATAATTGTTGCGTTGCGAATATACCTTCACCTCTGAGGATTTGGCATTTGTCACTTTTTGGCTGGCCTGTCGAATTTGTTTCTAAATTTTTTAACGCATATATAGGTTGTATGGTTTCCGTACACTAGGCTTAGGCTTAGCCTTGGGTTTAGGCTCACCTACGTGTAGGAAAACTGAGAAAATTCGATAGGCCACAAAGGGCATAAAGTACCGAAGATTTTAGAATAAAAGACCGAAAATTTTTCGTACGCCGGGCGCAGGAAATGATGATGATGATTTTATTCGCAACGGCACTAAGCTCAAATATCCTTGAGTGATTTTGTTTATGTTATATAAGATAATAAACCATTAAGTAGACATAAAATTGAGTGATATCTGAACCATTACACATTCTGAGACACGATCCAGCCACAATTGAAAGTTAAAAACAGATATTCCGAGGACTGATATATTAATAAATACTTTTTTACGAATAGAGTTATTCCTATTTGGAATAGACTTCCTCAAGTTTTTCGCTCTAAATTGGATAAATTCAACTTTGGTCAATTGTAAGAGCTACATGCCTTTTGACCATGCACAGCATATTCGCTGATATACTGCATATTTATCTCGTGTTTATTAACTTATTCGTTCATTTTTATTAATATTAACTTAACATTGCTTAGTGCTGTTGCGAATAAAAATCATCATTATCATACATGACTAAAAATATAATGAGCATGTACTTCGATAATTTTGGATTATGCGTGTAGTTGGGATGTTGCCCATAGGGCGTTGCCATATGGAAAAAACGATCCCGATTAGTTTAAGAGACATTGGGGGTAGAATGAGACATACGACTTTTAACAGAACTAAGTTTTAATGACATTGAAATCGAACTTGTTCAAAACGGTCTTACTTCGTAAATTTGACCCATTGTGGCAGAATTCGGTGGAACAGTGTTATCTTCCACAAAAAAGAACAAGGCATCCTGGGCGCCAAGACGTATACGTTTGCGGATTAACGTGTAAAACTGTCCTACGGTCAACTCGTAAGGTACTAAATACTTTTTCTTGTCCAAATCCATTAGTTTACTTTTTGGCGCTTTTTGAATGATGACCTAGAATAAAAATATTCCGGGATTAAAACGAAATACACAACCAATCGTGACGTCGGGAAGCTTGTTAGAGCTGTGCAACTGATTTAATTTCGTAAAATTTTATGAAACAGGCTGCCGGAAAAGTTAAATTAAAAAACGACAAAGCTTGAGCAGCTTGAAAAGAAATTCTGCGAACAAATGTACTGTGCATCCGGTGTTTCTATTTTTCAACATTTACGCTGTGGTGGGGGGGATTGATTGCCGATGATGTTAAAGAGGGGTTCTTAAGGCACTTTCGCTATTACGTGTAACAGTACTCACGTTTAGTTGTTGAAGTGCATTTTTGATTTTCTACTTCATATGTATGTAAATACTAATATTCGACAGTTTTTCAGGAGTAATTGAGATTTCAACTTTTTTGTCGATCTTACTTTCCTTGATGACACTTGTGACAGTTATAGGCGAATTAAATGAGATTTTATCTACTCCAATCAGACTACCCCATAGGGAGGGGTATGAGGGGGTATTACCCCTGCGTAAAGTCCTGAAAATTGATCACTAGTTGCCTAATTTCGAGACAAAATGACGTGTTTAATGGACATGTAGCTACACCACCCTTGAAAATTTTCAACTTTACTCCTACCTGAAAAATCTGACCTTGGGGACCTCTGACTCCAGTCATTGAGAAACATCATGAGATGAATTAAAAACGGTGATCATTCATTCATTCTTTCTTTTATTGAGCTTAATCGACTGAAATTTTGATTTTTTCCAGAATATATTTTGGCTGTATAATGTCAATTTTGTTAGTACCAAGATTTTGAAAAATTACGGCAGCCTCACGACGATTCTTTTGTCACACATAAATCGTTTGCGCAACGTGACACAATTTCGACGAATTTCACAAAAGATCATCTTCTCTCCTTGAATTTTAGAATTTTCGATGCCAGTATAACAACTTAGTCATACTTATAACAGCTCCAACCAGTTGTCCCGAACAAGTAGGGATGGGCCGCATCGACTTTTTTGGTGACAGCGGATCCGGATCTTGAAAAATTTGGTTCAGCGGATTCGGATCTTGAGGAACAGATCCGAGCGGATCCGGATCTTTCAATAAGTATATGTACTATGTCTAATTTGTCTAAAATTGAGTTGTATGAATTTATATTCATTGGCGTCAATAGATTAATAGATTATTAATGATTGAGGTGTTCGTATATTGAGATAGTTAACATGTACTAATTAGTAATTTTTATTCATTAAATTGTATTCATGCTTAGATTAATATTGGTTTCATCAGAAAGGAAATAAATAGAAATGGAAACCTTTTTCAGAAATTATGGATTCAAGTTCTTCTTTAACTAGCAGAGTATGGGACTACTTCACAGTGTCCCCAGATGATGAAGAAAAGGCAAAGTGCAATAAATGCAGAATACAGTTATCCAGAAAAGGTTGTGCTACTGGATGTCAGAGAAAACATTTGGAGAGGAAACATATGGCAATATACGAGTATATTCAGTTTGCGGCTAAATAAAAAGAAGATAATGAAAATAGAAGTAATTGTGGAACAAATCGCTACTAGTATAGAAATGTTAAAGAATTAATTTTTGTGTTTTCTTTGAAGATTGCCAAAAAATGAACCTAGCAACTCAAAAACCAAATTAGAGCATGAACTTAAATCTCAAACGTCTCTGGACAATTGCTTCATGCAGAAAGTAAACTTAAATTAGCACCAGCGAAAAGTGTCTCCTATGAACAGCTATTCAGTGGTGCTGGTCAAATTTATGATCCTACCAAAAATCGTTTGAAGGGTGATACTGTTGAAAAGTTACTGTTCCTCAAGTATAATTTTGCTACCATTGCAGTGTTTTTTTTGTACAAGCCTGTCTGTACCTGTACAAAGATCGGCCAAGTCTTTGTATGAAGGAATTTTTTTTATACACTGAAAAAACCATGATCTAGTACTCGAGTTCCCATCCTTCATAATCATCTTACAAATTAGGAAAATATACTCATAACTTTCATAAATCTGAAAAACTTCGAGTTAAACCTGAAATTTCTGAAAATTAGTTCCACGATGCTTCTCAATTCAAACTCGGCTTCATGTTTAAAATTACAGTTCAAAAAAGTTGGAAAAATAGATTTTGACGTTCTGAAATGGCCTTTTCCATACAGGTGCGTTTTCATACATACATTACATTTTCCATACCCATACAGTTTTCCATACAAAATTCGCCTTTTCCATACAAGAGGACTGCCAACATTTTTTCCTTTACTGGAAATTTTTTCTCCAGAAAGCACGATTTGTATAAAGAATAGTATTGCAAGGAATTATAAAATCCGGCGCGAAGCGGCGGAAAATTTTTCGTGTTTTCTAATACTGCAAAATTTTATGTGAATAATAATGCTCCCATTATGACCGGATCTTAATCATTGACAACAGCGGATCCGGATCTTAAAAAATTTGGTTCAGCGGATCCGGATCCAAAAAAATCTGGTTTAGCGGATCCGTATCGGATCCAGATCCTAAAATTTAGGCGGATATCCGCGGATCCGGATACCCGGCCCATCCCTACGAACAAGTCATTTTTAAGGAGAGGGAGTAGCCGACTTTCTAAAGTTTTGTGAAAGGGGGTCAGCGAGTGCCTTGAAAATGCGTTTACTGACCCAAAACTGAACAAGAAAGATCAAGGTAGGGCTTAAATACCTCAAAAAAGTAATTTTCGACCAAAATTTTCGGTCTGAAACTAATGTGTGAGCATTTCGATTTTAATAACCTGCTTTCATTGTATTATCGATTTATGAAATCATGCATGATGCTGGTGCTTTCCAAGGAAGTTGAACGGAACGGAAATCATTCGGAATGAATATTTTAATTTGTGAAAGTATGAAATAAACGTTAGAAAACTACAATTTGTGATTTTTTACGACAAATAGTACCTAGATTATCTTTTATTTAATTTTCATCTCGAAATTCTCTTAATAATTTCTCACTTTCATTTATCAACACACGTGCCAACGTTTGAAATTTGTATTAGCACGGCTCTGGCTTCATCAGCAAACGCAAAAAAACATGCCGAAAATCGACGAAAAATACCTAGTTTTGGTCGAAAATGACTCTCTCTTGGGGCAAAAATGGATAAGAAGCGAATAAATTTTCGGCGCTTTGCGCTGGAATAATGCTCAATATCACTTTCAAAGCAAAAATTCATTGATTACGGGCGTCCTCGTTCTATTTTTATTACAAGTGTATCGGGTAACGTATTTCGCAAATATTGACTCTGGGTCCAAACAAATGGTCGGGTAATATCGGGTCGGATACCCGATTGGATCTCAGTATCTAACAGTGATCTGATGTGGTAGTAGTATAACTCTTATTCTGAAGCTGAGGCTTAGCAGTCTCCTTAGGCGTAGGGAATAGCCGCGGTCTGGTCTGCAGGTTTAATGTCGAAAGTCTCTGGCAGTAGGATAACTCAGACTGACGGCGAGCATTAAGGTTTTTTATGTTTTTGAATTTTCCTTTTTTTCAGAATTTTCAGAATTTTTTTCAGATGTTTCAGAATGTGTTTTTTTATTTTTCTTCCACTCGAAATTAGGGAAAAAAGTTTGTGGAAAAAGGTGGCCAACCATCCAGGCCTCATCGAATATATAAAACTTACCGGCACGCGATCAGGATGCCTCTTCCTTAATTTAATACCATCTTCTTGGCGTTTTTCGAACGGAACGTCTTTCTTGTACTGCCACTTCATATTCTTGTAAAATACAATAAAATTAAACATACAAAAACCATACCTGTAAGAGGCCCGACCCATTGGGGGGAGGGGAGGAAGTAACCCATAATTTTGAGATGGGGCCCCAAAATTTCCACGATTTTGGGTGTATCCAAAAATCTCAAAAAGGTCGAAAAAATTTCGGAAATTTTCCAAAAAAAACTCTTTTTTCATAATTTTTCCGAGTTGAAGAGGGGGTTTCGTTATTAGGGTATAGGGTTCGACTAGTTGGGAAGGGGGTTCCGACGTTTGGGTTATAGCGTTCGACCAAGTTGGGGAGGGGGGTGCCCATCATACCTGTAAGACCTCCGACCAGTTGGGGGGGGGGTAAATCCGAAATTTTGGGGGGGGGGTAGGAAAAAGTCGAAATTTTTCCCAAAAAAGGCCAAAAAACATACACTTTTTTGAAAAAAATTTTTTTTTCCAAACTGTGGGGGGGGGGGTTGGGGGGGAAATGATTTTGGGTATAGGGTTGGCCGAGTTGGGGGGGGGTCCCCCCAACCCCCCCAAGTACAGGTATGGTGCCCATGACAAAAACTTGATAAAACGATTTTAAACAAAAACAGTGCTGGCTTACTTATTCGCTTCGCAAATTTTTAAACAGGGTGCGAAAATAGATTAACTTTCTCTTCTTTTCTTTCTAACGAAAAACCGGGTTTCTTTAACCGAATCGATTTCGATCGACGAAGACAGGTGGATGGAATTAAAATAGTGCAAGCAAAGCAAAAAACTTCTGCGCGTGATGACGCACCACAGTAGTCAGGCACCGTAAACAAGTTATCGATCGACAATCACGGGATACGATCCGGTCACGTGAAGTTCTAACTTGCGAATCGCAATTTAAAAAGAACGGCGGCAAAATTATAGAACCGTAATGTCATTGGATAGAAATAAGTTAAGATTAAGAAGAAGCAATTTTGACTGCACAAAACAGTACAAGAGAAGACCACATAATTTTGACCAGATTTTCAAATTCTTATTTGTCGCATTCCATATGTATTGAACTCATGATTACACTGTAACGTACCTGCTAAAGCAGTACTGTAAACATGTAGCATACTGTAGGTAACAGACATTTATTAGATATTATTTTATTTTCACATTTTATCGTCTCAAGGGTGTCTGGGATTCACACCCAAACATTCCTACAAAATTACGTGAAGTACTTTATTTTGATCCGTTCACACCCCGGTAGCCCAATTAAGATGCCCTAATTAATTTGCACAAACGGCAGCTGTTCCCCTAGAACCTACACTAAACTACACATTCCACAGCTACCGTAACCCCAGTAAAAATCGTAAACAACACCTGCACACAGTAAAATGCGTAGAAGCCCCGCCGTACAGTAGTCTCAAGTGTAACAGTAGCGGCGGCCCCACAAAACATGTGTATACGGAGAAACCGATACAGGAAGCATGCACAGAAGCACAAAGGGGTGGCCAAGCCCACCGTAGGAAGCAAGCAAAGCACAGAAAGCATACGGTACCAGGAAAGCATTAGAGAGGCGTAACTAAGAAAGCATAAAAAGCGTAGCCGGAAACGACGATTGGCGGAAGAAGATGGACAGAAGCTCGACCTCCCGCAGCGTCCAGGGAGTGGCCAGAATCGCCGTATAAAAGAAGAAGCAAAGCGTGATTTTGATGATTCTTTTTTTTCAATTCGGATTCTGATTCTCATTCTTGTGTTTTTTCCGCGCTCGCCCCGTCTTTATATATTTGCAAGCGGCCGACTATTCGAAAGCACTTAAACCGAGGCCCCCATCCGTTTTTATTCGAAGCGCGTTTATTGTCGACGTTCAAGCGACCGTCGATTATCCGTTGTTGTGTTGTAACCATTCGCCCGCGTTCCCCGTCCCGTATTTGTCCCGGCCGTATCCACCAATTGGTTAGAAGTAAAGTACCTCACACAAATCTGGTCGTTACATATTTTGGTGACCGTACCGTTACGTTAACCAGTGGAACTCCCTGCCCCCAATTAGGTGTACTCTTATCCGGGCGTTTAGAAGCATTAGATAATACAGTAGTAATCATTTCCTACAGTAAGACGGTATTCGTATTAAGCAAACTGGAAATCCCCTCCAACGAGACATTAAGCGATACATTTAAACGAATACAGCGTGAAGCAAAAATTGAAGCATTTAAGCAGAAATCCCAACGTAAACCAAGAATGACCCACCAAACGCAAGATCATTTAGGAGAAATCGTTAGAGAACAGATAAACGATCTATTTTCAGAACATTTTCGTACCCTACGCACACAATTGAATCAGAATACAGTAAACCCTACCCTAATAGACGATCTAAGAACAGCAAACATTCGTAATAACATGGCAAACAATTTCTACGCGAAACCTACAGTATTCACAGGCGGCGTGACCCAACATTTTGGTGAATGGAACAAAAGATTAGAACAATTCATGGCACTCCAAGGCATGAAAGATACAGACGTACAGTTAAAGTTGGCATGTTTAGAAATTCATTTAGGAGGAGCCGCGTTAGCAAAATTCAAAAGTTTAGCAAATTCCGAAAACCCTCCCCACACATACGAGCAGTATAAAGTCGCATTACAGACATTTTTCCCAAACAATAGAGATAATGAGCTACATCAACAATTCTTACGCGAAAGAAAACAAAAGCGATCAGGAACAGTAACGGAATTCTTATTTGATCTAGAACATCTCGCAACCCTCGCCTACCCTAACTTTAACACAGACGCACGAGAAATGATCATAAAACCCCTCTTTGTAGAAGGCATGCAAAACGAAATCAGGGAAGCAATTAAGTATAGAAGGTTCGCAACTCTAAAAGAAATGTCAGATGAAGCAGCTTACATTGAACAGCAAATTCTTAGAAATGAGTTAAAATCTAACATCCTTCCCTTCATACCCCCAAAACCCGAACCCATCTTTTCCCTAACCAAAAATACAGACCAACAGGATCTTTTGCATCAGTTAGAACAACAAGTAAAAGATTTACAGTTGCAGATCAAACAAAAACCTCAACCCCCACAACAGAGTAACTACAACAATTTCAGTAACAATAATTCCAGCAGGAGCAATGCTTACAGGAACAATACCACCCCCAGGCAACCCACATGCTTCCAGTGTGGACAAATAGGACACGTAGCTCGTAATTGTAAATCAGTAGGTACCCGAAAATCATGTGAAATCTGTTTCCGTAATAATCACAGTACACGTGATTGTAAAAGCCCATGCATCCACTGCTCCCAAACAGGACATAGATCAGATAACTGCCCTTCAAAACCCTACTCCAATTTTCAATGTTTTATATGCAAGCAGAGAGGTCATACAAGCAGGTATTGCCCGAATCAGCAGAGTCGTAATATTCAAAATTGCATTGAGTACAGGCAACCCCAACCCCTCATGGACATTGACGACCCCGCATTTTACTCAAAATTACCCGCCATAACTAACGGCCCTCAGACTACTTTAGGAACTATCATGCCCAACACCCACCGCCGTAGCGACGAATACGTCCTTGATCTGGACGTACCCGATTGGTGCGCCATGTCACCACCCCCCACGCCTGAAGCCGCAAAAATCGAAAAATCGCCGCCCACCATCCCCGTAGGCTACAAGATCCCCCGAAAACAAGACACAACGCCGCCCACCGCCCCCGAAACCCCGTCGAAAACAGGCCGCAACTTATTGTCCCTCCTACACGGCCTGACCCCTGAACCCTACCAATTTCGCCCCCGCCAAACATTACTACCGACCCCCGCAAATTTCAAACCGGCCACCCCCCCAGCTGAAAATCGCAAAACGACAACACCAAAAAGCGCCACGCCAAATCGAACAGAGCCAAAAAACACAGTACCCCGCCGCCTCCACTAAAACACTACATTGGCCATTGTATTGTATATTTTTATGTATAATAATCCCCACATCATGTAGTGCCCAATTTCAGATGTGTGGAACTTCATTGAGCGGTCACTCAGTCAGCATACCAAAACTTGTATCATGCATGCCCCCTTCCACAGTAGACAAACCCGTACAAACATTCGGAAAAATCTATATCCCCTCCACTAAGCCCCACATTACAGACGCATACAAATGCAGTGTTCGCAAACGCAAAATTTGTACTAATACAGGATTTTTTGGATCAAAAGGTATTGTCTTCGACCAAACCGAAATGCAAAATCTAACCCCACATGTTTGTAAGGCAGTCATTATAGACAAAGAACACAACGGTCAAAAATTATACGAAACCCAACCAGGATTTTGGTCAACAAACAACTCCCTAAGCGTAGAATATACATGGTGTTGTACAGACCATTGTACCTCGGTCACTAACGTCATCATAGAAATAGGACAAATAGCATCTTGGAATGGAAAATCTATGACAGGTACATTAGGTGACCTGGGGTCATGCAAACCGACATCAGGTCATTGTGTCACAGCCGACGGATCTATTATCTGGAATGAAACAGCATTTGAAAACTTATGCCCTTTCGAATACAAAAACACACATCCCATCAAACTCACGCAAACACACATGATAATAGAAGAGCTACAAGGTGCATTCTCGGTTAAAAATACAGTTTTTTCGAACCCCAATTGCCCAGAAATCCAAGACAGCATTCTAACCGGCCTTGAATTTTTTCCCCACATCCTACATGGTTGATTTAGACGATTACGCCCTTTGTGTAAAATCACATTTTACAGAAGCACTCTCAACCGTGCAGAAAAGTTTGCAAAAAGCCCAAGCCCACTACACCCGTCAGTATAACAAGCATGCTCAGAACATACATTACAAAGCAGGTGATCTTATTCTCTACAAAAATCATTCGTGTAAACAAGGGTTGACTCCCAAATTCCTCCCTCGCCAAAACGGGCCCTATACAGTTACAAATTTCATGTACCCCAACGTTACACTCAAACACCCCCATAAGAATATTACATTCACGGTGCATGTAAACGAGACAACCCCTTTCTACCCTCGGAAAGCAACTATCGCATCTACCCCCACCCCTCCTCAACCTCGAAAGCCTTGAACGAGGACGTTCAACTCCGGAAGGAGGGAAATGTAACGTACCTGCTAAAGCAGTACTGTAAACATGTAGCATACTGTAGGTAACAGACATTTATTAGATATTATTTTATTTTCACATTTTATCGTCTCAAGGGTGTCTGGGATTCACACCCAAACATTCCTACAAAATTACGTGAAGTACTTTATTTTGATCCGTTCACACCCCGGTAGCCCAATTAAGATGCCCTAATTAATTTGCACAAACGGCAGCTGTTCCCCTAGAACCTACACTAAACTACACATTCCACAGCTACCGTAACCCCCAGTAAAAATCGTAAACAACACCTGCACACAGTAAAATGCGTAGAAGCCCCGCCGTACAGTAGTCTCAAGTGTAACAGTAGCGGCGGCCCCACAAAACATGTGTATACAGAGAAACCGATACAGGAAGCATGCACAGAAGCACAAAGGCGTGGCCAAGCCCACCGTAGGAAGCAAGCAAAGCACAGAAAGCATACGGTACCAGGAAAGCATTAGAGAGGCGTAACTAAGAAAGCATAAAAAGCGTAGCCGGAAACGACGATTGGCGGAAGAAGATGGACAGAAGCTCGACCTCCCGCAGCGTCCAGGGAGTGGCCAGAATCGCCGTATAAAAGAAGAAGCAAAGCGTGATTTTGATGATTCTTTTTTTTCAATTCGGATTCTGATTCTCATTCTTGTGTTTTTTCCGCGCTCGCCCCGTCTTTATATATTTGCAAGCGGCCGACTATTCGAAAGCACTTAAACCGAGGCCCCCATCCGTTTTTATTCGAAGCGCGTTTATTGTCGACGTTCAAGCGACTGTCGATTATCCGTTGTTGTGTTGTAACCGTTCGCCCGCGTTCCCCGTCCCGTATTTGTCCCGGCCGTATCGACCAATTGGTTAGAAGTAAAGTACCTCACACAAATCTGGTCGTTACAACACTATAATGTAGTTCATTTGTATATTATACTATAGTTCATTTGATTTGAAATGATAAACACAGCGAAAGCCGCAAAAAAATTAGTTTCAATTCAATGCACAATTTTTAATCATAGGTATACTTTATGCTGTAGAAAAATGCTCAGTTTTTCCATTAACATGCATGGTAAGGCCAAAACGATCGAAGAACATAACGCTTTATTGTCGACTTGGACGGAACTGCATCGCATCGATGGCGTGTCTCCAATACAGCGAAACCCACAAGAGCGAAACTCAAAATAACGTTTCTCAAAACAGTGACGTCTCGAAACAGGGAATAGTAAAAAGTTCTATTCATTAGAGTAAACGCACACATTATTTTTATAAAAAAAATCCAAATTATACTCTGTTTTTCTAGAAATGCTTCTAAATAATGAAAGTGGAAAGCAAGTAGCATTTCAAATTTTCACGATTTTCTGATAAACAATATGTCTTATGGGGCTGGAAATTTTTGTGCATACTGACCTCACCTCCAAAGATTTTTCGAGTGAAAAATTTTACGGTAAGCGCTTTATGTAAGCGATTTTGAGGACAGTACTGATTTGTGTCACTTTTCTATTTGGAAGCATTTTATAAAAAACAGACTATAGGTAAATTAAAATCCGTTTTGCTAGTTGAGATGGTCTATTTTCAGTTGCATCTGGCCATCTAAGTTTCATATGCTTTTGTGCTGCAGTTGCGGTAGGTATGCACGTACGGACCATTCCAAAATTACAAAAAATATCTGTCAGAAAAACATTTGTGTAGAACGTTTGAAAAAACGAAAACAAAAAATTATTATAAGGATTTCCGATTAAAGTTGCTTTGAATCGAGCTTAATTGCAAAAAAAATAAATTAATGAAATAAATAAAACAAAATGAAATAAGCAAATATGATAAAATGATTTAAATATTTATAGTCTGTTTTTTATAAAATGCTTCCAAATCGAAAAGTGAGACGAATCAGTACTATCGTCAAAATCGTTTACAGACCTACCGTAAAATGTCTCACTTGAAAATTATTAACGGTGATATCAGTATGCCGACAAATTTCCAGTCCTATATTGTATATTGTTTATCAGAAAATCGGGATAATCTGAAAGACTACTTGCTTTCCACTTTCATTATGTAGAAGCATTTCAAGAAAAACAAACTATAAGCAGTAAAAGCAGAACAAAAAACAAAGAAACTAAAAGAATCATGTAATAAAAAGTATGTAAAAAATAGAACAAAAGTACACAACCTGAAAAAATTAAACAAAAAGTGGCTCAAAATAAGAATATATCAATGTAAAAGGGAATAAGTCATCAATAAGGGAAAAAAGAAACAAAAAACATCCATATGTAGATATTTTAATACTAAATAAATCAGAGTAAAAAGCTGTAATGTCGTGAAAAAATGTGCTACAGAGGCATAAAGTCAGAAATCTGATGGTTATTGCCAAATGTGTGACAACCAGCATTCACCAGATCGAAATATGGAGGACCAAATAGGTCTATTAGGCCAAAAAACAGGCCAAAATGTCTACCCCACCCAATTTCCATTTTTCCATTCGAAAGATAACTTTTTTGGAAATTCGCGATTTTCAGAATCTGTTTTGAGACTTTGCTGTAATGAGAATCGCTATTTTGAGGCATCGCTGTATTGAGAATCGTTACTTTGAGACATC
Source organism: Romanomermis culicivorax (assembly GCA_963922205.1). Classification (NCBI taxonomy): domain Eukaryota; kingdom Metazoa; phylum Nematoda; class Enoplea; order Mermithida; family Mermithidae; genus Romanomermis; species Romanomermis culicivorax. The sequence continues at coordinate 139,190 of CAWUHX010000313.1, read as the reverse complement.
ACTGTTTTGAGAATCACTGTATTGAGTCTCGCTATTTTGAGTTTTGCTGAATAGGGGTGAAACCGAATGAAAATAGCCTATCGAATTGAACCAATGTTTTTTTGTTGCGTCTATCATTCAAAATTGAATGAACTATTGTAGAAAAATGCTTAACTTCTCCGTTGGGATGGGAAGGCCAAGCATGGAAAACATCATGCTTATACACTGTTGATTCAGACAAAACTGCATCGATACCTGAGTGTTTTTTGAGAAATTTTGACCACTCAGCCAGGTTATTGAGGGAAATTTTAGCTGTTCGATTTTCCGCTCACTGACTAAAAAAATTTTCCATTCATTACAGTAATAATCACTGAACTTACTTTCATGTGGTGGGTGGATCCGCGTATGTGGGAAGAAAATGTTGTTTGGCTTTTTTCATGTGCAACTTTTTTTTGTTTTCGTGAGGGAAATACTCGTTTTCTCAAAAACGTTATGTTTTTTGATTGTGTTCATTTCCCCTAATGACCAGTTTCCCAAATCCGAAGGTCCCGATTCCCCGAGTGATGAATAAAATTCCCGTTTCTCCGAACAATGCATTGGTCCCAAATAAACGAACGTCCCAATCCTCCGAATATTGGAAAAAATAACATTCTCGATTATCTGAATAATTAATAAAATTGTATAAATCGGCGACTGTTGCCGATTATATAATAGGAATCGGCGATCTTGCCGATTCATTCCTTAAAATCGGCGATTTCACTTCTGAATAGGGCTTAACAGTATATGGTAGATTCCCCGAAAATCTATTTGAATTGGAAAGATCCGGATTTGATAATGATCAAAAACATTTCACGGTTCACTCTTGATAATGTAGAAATATCAAAACGAGGTTATATAACGTTTGATAATTTTTGCCGGTGTAATCTTGAATATCGCTACGATTTTCGATGAGTCGCCAGATTAACACACTTTTTTTATGGTTCACATCTCGTTCCAGTTAGGACGAAGATTTGGATCGTGGTATAGTCCATTTTGATATGGCAGATGCAACGAAGTGATTGACATGAAAAACCTTTTAGTAGCACTTCTAAATTGGAAAATTAAAAGAATTATAGCCTGTTTTTTTATTAAATACGATTGACATATGACAAAAAAAAACCAAGTACCGTCCTGAAATTCGCTGACATAAAGTTTCACTGTAGGATTTTTTACTCAAAAAAAGGTTTCACCCCTATTCAGCGAAACACACAACAGCGAAACCCAAAACAGCGAGACTCAATGAAGCGAGACTCAATGAAGCGAAGTTTCAATACAGCGAAGAAGTCTCTTGAGATATCGCTTTATTGAGTCTCGCTATATTGAATTTCGCTGCGATGTATTTGGCTGAATCGGGCTGAAACCAAATCAAAAGCAAACAACGAACTATTTTCAATAATCTGGATTCTTTGATTATTTTCTAAAATTTTAGATTTTACACCATTTTATTGTACTTTTATCCAACGCTTTTCGTCGCGTCGTATGGCTTCTTTAATTTTTAAACGGAAGCGTGCACGATAATGCGACAAAAAATTAAGAATATAAACACACTTTGACACTGTGGACCTCGAAATTTTTATCCAAATACGGCTGAATTGCCCGGCGGAAAAAGGCATATAAATAAAATAAAGATCGATGAAACAGATGAGTCGCGAAAAATGTTCTTTTCGTATATAAAATTTTACGTCTTACTGATTCGTCGATGACGGTTTTGACTTCGACATTATCCAAGCGTCAATTTTTGCTTTCAGCTCAAGATCTATAAGGAAATTGAGAAGAAATAAAATCGAGTGAAAATTGTTGTCGAACAACACGATTCTCGGAAGAGAAAAGTTACAAAAAGTAATGGTCAAAATAGCTGTCTGGGAGACAAATTTTGACAAAGATTATTTTGCAGATTGAACGTGTGTTGTCATTTTTAGCTAATTGAATAAAATGTGACTTTTTAGATTTGAAGTTGATATGATTTTGAAGGAAAAAATACAAGAAATCAAAAGTGAACTTTATCGAGTTTCTATTTTTTGGGCATTTTAATTAATCTTTACTTTGGAATTCCTTGGAGAAGCAGACGCAAGTCATAATCTACTATGCAGGGGTCTTAAAACTTTTCTTTTGATATGAATCAGGGTTTATAGCGATTTCCAAAAAAACAAATCCGGCTTTTTCTCGATTGGTTTTGACATATTTCTTCAGTATAACAGGTACCTAAAATTTGAGATGCAAAAAGGAACAATAGTTTAAAATTTATATACCTGTTTTAAAACATATGAGTATGGCAAACATTGTAATTGTAATAGTAATGTAATAGTATCGTAATAGTTGTTACATTGTAATTTTTATTTTGTTATAAGTAAAAAACAGTTCTATAACAGTCGTTGCTTTCAATGAAAGCATCTTAGGAACACTATTTTTCCCCCGGGCTTTTTCCCCAAATGGGGAAAGGGGTTAAAATTTTTTCCCCGTTTTCCCGAAGTCGTTTTTTTCGCTTAAAAATGCTCACATACGCTTTATTTAAGTGTTTTTGAGCTTTCTCAAGACCTTCTGGTGTTTTTAGAGCCGCTAATTAATTAAAATTGAGGAAAAAAATGAAATTTTCGAGTTTGAAGTCTTATCTACAAGCATAGTGATACAAATTTTCCAGCAAACTATCCAAGAGCATAATGACTTTGAATTACATGAGAAATCGGCGGTTAAATATTCTATGAAGACAAGTGACAGCCCAGAAAGATGTAAATCTTTACGGCGGGAAAATTTTTTGGGTATTGACATTCTGCGACGTTGGAAAATCAATTTTCCGAACATTATTTTAAAGAATTAGATTCCAATTTTGAGTTCAAAAGTCGTAATTTCTAGAATTTTATTACTTGTAAATTTTGAAAACCAGTAATATATTCGTCAAGTCTCATGAACTTGGCCGAAAAGATATGAGTAAGAAGGGTAGAAATTTCCAAAAACTACTCTCATGAAGTTTCTGAACTGATTTTATGTTAGGAAAAAAATAATCGATTCAAAAAGCTTAGAGGCTTGGCGTATTGATCAAAACTGAAAAAAACTGTGTCAAAAACTGAAAAAATGCGAATCTTCATTAAATATCAGGATAAAATATTGAAGATTACCAATTAAAACATGAGATAATACGTTTAAGACGATGAAAACTATTATAAATTAAGTGATAAGTGAATGTAGACATGCTAAAAGCCGCACCTGATCTACGTAATACATAATAATGATTATTATTGAAGTTGTAAGCGAAAAATTTTGAGATTATGACCTTCTAAAATGCACCAAAATGCATCTTTCGTGTATCCGAACCCCAACATTTTCTTCCCCAAATGAGAAGAGAGGCCAAAATTTTTTTTCCTTTACCGAATATTTCCCCCAAAAAAGCAAAATAATAGTCAATATAGGAAAAAACAAATTAAATGTGTAAATTCAATGTTAAATTTGAAGGAATTCATAGTTTTTTTGACTAGACATTTTGAAGTCTTGAAATAAGAAAAATAATTGATTTTAAAAGTTCAGAATCAGTGACTGACACATTATAGAAGAATATATGTGATCAAACGCATGACTCCAAAAACACTGGTTACCAGGCTCCAACATCGATTCGTCCATGGGCTGCCTTGTAAAGGGGTCGGTAGGACCATTGAGTAAATGACGAACGATAACTTTTCGATCTACAATATGGCCACTAGGTAGACGAACGGGCTCGCGCATCAAAGTTCCCATGAGAGGATCTAGAATTTTCAGGACTTGTAAACATCAAAGAAAATATGATCGAATCAAAGGGGGTAAAAAGTGAACTTAGGATAGGTTTGCAGCAATGCTTGGGTAAATGTGGAGCAAAGTAAGATGGATTTTCGGAAGGTTAACTTTTTGGTAGGTATCACAGAAAGAGTCACAAAAAATTAATATGCGGAAAAAGACAAAAGAAACCATATTCGGAAAATAATCAAGAAGTGATCGCATATTTTTCAAATTTTCGCAACTTTTATTCGAGAATGCTTTGAACTTACTTGCTCCACGCTCTCTAATATTAAAAAAAGTTCCTTTCAAAAATGTTTCCTGTTTCACGGCGCTGTTGTTAGATGTGCAAAAAATCCAGGAAAAAAATCTAAGAGCCGGTAGTTCCTGTGATTTGCCCCAGACATGCACGCCAAGAACTTTCTAGGGGGGTCCTTGGGTGAGCGACCAAAAAAAACAAAAAAAAGTTTTGTAGGATTGTTTTTCATACAAAATATGCGCAAAAATCAAAACAGCTGTCCTAAGAAAAGTTCAGGGGGGTGTTCGACGATTTTTTGGGCCAGATAGCGTGGCCAGGGTCCCAGTTAAGGGGGTTTACCCCGCACCCCGTATGTGCATGTATGATTGACTCACGGCAAATGAAAATTATCCCTTACCCGTAAACTCGTCCGGAATATCGCCCCAATTTTGTTCGTTTTCTAAATTCTGTTTCCATATTGAGTAAACGCGTTCGGCCAGCAATTGGAATAACTCAACTGACGATATGGGCTTAATTTTCGATATCCGATTTATAACGTCATTAAACAAATCGTTGCTGTACGATCGCTATAAGGAAAAACAAAAATAAATTTGTAACAATCGTGACATTTAGAGGATTTTCCTGAGTTTTGATGCCACGAATTTCCTTAATTTTTGACCCATCATTTTCAGCAAAAATTTCGTTTACGAAAATAAATAAAATCGTACTTCGTCATTAGCGATACATCGCGCGAAATCGTCGCCGTCCAAATGCAAATAAATTTCCGTCAATTGATCCAGCAATTGACGCGGGTCCCAACTATACTTTTCCATATTTTTTACTTTCAAATTTATACATTTCGGTCCGCATAATTGCAGCATATTATAATTTAACATGGCGGCCAATCTTTCGCCAAGTTGCTGAAAAAAATTATATTTTTCGAATGAATTCTATATATACCTTATCAGTTACGATTTTCGAAACTTTTCAGTTTTTTAATACGGATCGTAAAATATGAAAATAGGACCAATAATTATAATGAAAAAAATGGAAATATCTAAAATTTGGAATTGAAATAAACAGACTCTTAACTAGCAAAAACTTTTGCTCAAAGCCGACATGCTATAATGCATAATTTAAGAATCAATCCATATGTACATGTAATGGGGCCCTGAGGTCTGGGGAGGGGTCGAGCGACTTTTTTTGGGGCAGTGATACCTAAAATTTTAGGGGTGGGATATCTGAAAGAAAACATTTTTGATTTTTTCACCAAAAAAGTCCGAAAACCGTTCAAAAACCAATTTTTGTTTAAAAAACTGTGAAAAACGTATTCATGGCGTAGAGCGCCGAGAAAATTTACATTTTTGGCTATTTTTTGTTCAAAGATTGACATTTTTCAATATTTTTCCAACCAAAAATATGTGGGTCCCTATGACTACCATATGGCTAGCTATAGGATTGCAAAATCCTGGGGGGTCGCCCAATGGCTAACCATATGACCAACGATTTCTGGGAGGGGGGTCCTGTAGCACGCCCCCCAATTACATGTATGAATCAATCAAAGATTCAAAATCCAGAGCTGACGTTATCTTCGGAGGGGGAACATGAATCCAAATAGAAGGTTCACAGTATGTATAAAAAAAGGAAATTTGAAAAATCGTCGAAACATGAAAATGAATAAAAATTAACACATCAATAATTACGTATACGTAATCAAGAACAATAATTTACCAACGATCTGCCATCGATTCTAGCAGAATAAACATGGTTCGTTGATATCAAAAAATTTCATGACGGGCAGCATTTTGGTCCAAAAATCCACATTTTTCAATGTGGTGTCCCGAAAAAATCTTTCTGAATATTTTCGCGGCGAAGACCTCAAATTTCGCACCTCATTCACTGAATTCACCAAACAAATCGTAGGCTATTGAAATGCATGAATTTTAGCATACATTACTGAATGTAAAGCATATGTACATTTCTCATTTAGAAATGTTTTGATTTGGAATGTTGTGTTTATTTAGGATGGATATCAAAAAATTTTGCTCACATCTTTAATGAATGGTTTCCTTATATCCCTTGTCATGTAGTCGAACATGTCCACAGTAACCCGACCTAATTGCAGCCACGATTTTACGAATCGCTCGTCTTGCGCTAGCTGACTCCTACGGTCTTGTTGTTGCTCCTTAACAAAACGAAGAATTCTACAGAATAAAATACTGAATAGAACGTCAGTAATTGATCGGGACGGTCGTCTCGAACCCGTCTCGGTAAACAGTGTGTCGAGACAGACTGAAAAATGAAGATTTTTATTATATGAATCGACCACACATTTTGTTATTATTAATCATACATGTAATTGGGGGGGAAGTGCTATGGGAACTCCCCCCCCCCCTAGAAATCGTTGACCATATGGCTAGTCATTGGGCGACCCCCCCCCCAGGATTTTCCAATCCTATGGCTAGCCATATGGTAGCCCTAGGGACCCCCATAGTCTTAGTCAGAAAAATACTGAAAAATGCGATTTTTTCCATAAAAAATGTCAATTTTTGAACAAAAAATGGTCTAAAACGTCAATTTTCTCGGCGCTTCGCGCCATAAGTACATATTTTATCATTTTTTAGACAAAAATTACTACTTTTTAAACCGTTTTTCGGACATTTTTCATGGAAAAAAAATCCAATTTTTTTTCTTCAGGGACCCCTCCCCCTAAAATTTTGGGAATTACTGACCCCCGGCCCCACAAAAGTACTCCAACCCCCCCCCCAGACCTCGGAGCTCCGTTACATGTATGTTATTAATAGGATGTTTTCCATCAGATAGAAATCTAGAAATGAAATTTTTTCGTAAAAATTTGGATTCTTAAACCAAAAAGAACTTCTGACATTGCCCTCTGATTCATCTATCCAAAATTTTAAATGAATTGAAATCTATATGATTTTTCCAATCTTTCTCTGAATGTTACAATTACTTTTTTAATTTGATTTCGTCGAATTCTTTTTGAGGATTGTTTCTTTTTCTTCACAATCAATAAATTTATCAAATTCATTTGAAATTAATGGTGAATGGTCACCAATTTATACTTTTTTAAAACAAAACAGCAAAGCAAAGTTGTTAATAAAAATAATTTGACCAATTTTGAGTGCAATGGATTAATTCTAACAGCTGATGTTTGCCACGATAACTGCCAAGTCAGTAGCAGAACACGTGATAATGGGATAGAATATTTGTTCCGAATTTTGATACCGAAATCAGGTTTATCGATTGAATCCTATGCAGGCTATTTTCAGGCAAAATTACCTTTTTGCATTGCAGATTTGCAAAAAATACCCTTTTACAGTGCTAATTATTCTATTTTATACTGTTTCTTATAGCAAAATGTTTGGCACTAGCGATTTTTTTCGATTTTTTATTCCTGTTGTCGCGGTCCCGGATGCGTCTCAAGTAACTTATTATCCTGATGCCAATCCAAGTAAAATTTCTTTCCTAGTCAATCCTTAGGGAACTTACTCTAGTTAATTGAGCCCAACGTTCAACGTCGGCGATCAAAATTTGATTTTCGTGTATGCGCTTGAGACCCTCTAAACTTTCATCCAATAAAAAAGTTGTATCATTGATCAACATATTCACGAAACGTACGAATTCGGGTGCGCAGGTGCTAAAAATAATAGGAAGGTGACAAAATTTCAATTTAATCATGCGAGAAAAACGACGCGATATCTTTGACGCATTGTACGCTGTTGTATTCTAACCGTACATGTACATAATTGGGGGAAGTGCTACAGGAACCCCTCCTCCCTCAGTAATCGTCGGCCATGTGGCTAGCCATTGGGCCACTTCACCCCCGAAATTTTCCGATCCTATAGCTAGCCATGTATGGTAGTCATACGGACTCCATATTTTTGGTTGGAAAAATACTGAGAAATGTCAATTTTTGATAAAAAAATGTCAATTTTTGAACAGAAAATGGTCAAAAATGTCAATTTTCTCGGCGCTCCGCGCTATGAATTTTTTTCAAGTGTTTTAGACAAAAATTACTATTTTTTAAACCGTTTTTTTAGAATTTTCTGGTTGAAAAATCAATATTTTTTTCAGTGACCCCTCCCCCAAAAATTTTGGAAATCAGTGACCCCCAGCCCCAAAAAAGTCACCCGACCTCCCCAGGAGCATAGGGCGCCGTTAAATGTATGATTCTGACCAGAGTTTTTCGCACGGTGCAAAAATTTTTTGTGGCGGTTTTTGAGAAGCATAAAGATCAGAGAATAAATTTTAAAGTCGAAAATCGAGTTTTAGAAAAAACTAACATTTGAAGTATGCCAAGTAAGTTCGGCGCTCACGCAACTAGAGGAGATAAATTTCAGTCAAAAGCATGATTTTATAGAATTCATAGAGTACTTTGTCAGAAAATTCATGGTTTTCTGATTCTAAAAACGTTGTGACATTCAATTTCATGGAAAAACAATATTCAAATTCACAGCTTTTAGAGAAACATTGAACTTTTCTGAAGAGCTTCATACTAATTTCTTGTAAGCCAAGAGGAAACAATACCAATACCGCTTTTTCTGTACAAAAAAAACTTTGTATCTTTTTTTGTACGGTGCACGCAGGTGGAGCAAAAAACACTAATTGTGACTATACATTTCCAAATCATGTACATGTACGGAGCCCCGAAGTCTGGGGAGGAGGAGTAGGACGCATTTTTCGGGGCCGGGGGTCACTAATTCCCCAAGATTCTGGGGAAGCTGTCTCTGAAAGATAGAAAATCGATTTTTTCACCGAAAAGGTTCGAAAGCGGTTTAAAAAATAGTAAATTGACGTTTTTGACCATTTTTTGCGCAAAAATTCTCATTTTTCATCAGAAAAAATACATTTTTCGGTATTTTTCCGACCAAAAGTATGAGGGTACCTTCCCCCCACCCCAATGACATGTATATGTTCCGAATAATTCTGCAAAACTTGCCAACTCCAAATCCGAAATTAAGAAAGCAACTCACTTGCAATACTGTATTATTGCGTGACGATGTAAAGGCGATAACCACAATGATTTGAATACAACCTGAATGTGATAGCGGATGTTAAACTTGTCGAAAAATTCTGAGTTCGATCCAGTCGATTCGACATCTAAACGATGCATAAAAATTACAAAAAAAACAGACACGATTCCTCGTTGAAATTTAAATGGTTCTTTCTTACCCGCATAAAATTTAATTAAACTCGGAAATAATTTATCGCACGAATCGGGGTGGTCATTAATTTCGCGGAAAAGTCGTGGCGCGGCAGCCGGTTGCAATTGGGGCGAAATGAGGAACATAATTTCGACCATTTTAGCGCATAAAAATGGATTCTTGAATAATTTAAAGTTACAGGTCAACGTCAGAACGTGTTCTATGAGGGAAAGTGGGCATAATTGAATCATCAGCTCGGGAGAATGCCTAAAATATACGCAAAAAATCATTAAGTATATTCTGTCAAAGGAAATTATGTGAATAATTGATCTAAAGAACACCAGAAGCTTACTGCAGCAAGAATATCATTAAATCGATAATATCTTCTATATAATATTCTGGTAGTGCGGCGAAAAGTTTTGCATTTAGAGCATTTTTCTCTGAATCATTGTTGCTGGAGCTACAAAGAATCAAAAAGTCAATAAAGCATTTAAATGTATATTCAATGTTTATAAAAATTCGGACACTACTTATTATTAGGAAAGACTAAATTCATGAAAAAATCGAATTGTTTGACGCAAAAATGTAACGCATCGGTCAACAGGCGTTCGTCGAATAAGGCCGCTTCACCGCAGTAACGACTTTTTTTAAGTTTCTGCAAGTAGTATACAACTTTATAGGTGAGATGAGTAAAAAAATGCTGATAAAACTTGACAAATGCTGATCAAAACATAATATTCGACCATATGGCTAGCTATTGGGCGAACGTCCTCCCAGGATTTTCCAATCCTATGGGTAGCCTAGCTATATGGTAGCCGTAGGGACCCCCATACTTTTGGTCGGAAACATACTGAAAATTGTCAATTTTTTGATGAAAAATGTCAATTTTTGAACAAAAAATGGTCAAAAATGTGAATTTTCTGGGGGTTCGCGCCATGAATACATTTTTCGGTCTTTTTAGAAAAAATTACTATTTTTTAAACTATTTTTCGGACTTTTTTCGTGAAAAAATCGAATTTTTTTCCTTGAGAGACCCCCCCCCCCCAAATTTTGGTCATTACTGACCCCCGGCCCCAAAAAAGTCGTCCGACCCGCCCCAGACCTCGGGGCCCCATTACATGTGTATGGATCAAAATGTTCATATGAAGTCACTGGATACATACAGCACAAAATCAACAAATGTATAAGATCAGATTGATAGGATCGAATTTTTTACCTATACTTTTCTTTCTGAAAAAATACTATTTTTACAGAAGGAATAACAAATCTGTTCCATCAGATGTTTCCAAAGATTTTTTCGTCGTTGATATAAAATAAACTATAACCTTAATTGCAAATTTCCAATTTTTTAAACTGGCTCGATTCTTTGGTCCATTGACGGGATGATTACGCCATTGAGGTTCAGTTTGTTCCATTTGTTGTATTAGACGTTCTAATTCTTGTAAAGTGTTCATTCGACGTAAATGACGTTGAAAACTAGGCATCAGCGCTATATGTTGACAATGAATTGTGGCGAAGAAACACTCGGTCGGAAAACGGATTTCGAAAGTTTTATCTAAAATAAAACACAATGACTAGAAATTCGATTAAATTTTTTAATATTCAATGTCCTATATGAACTACATTCATTAAGAGGTGGGGATTTCTCATTATTCGTTTCTAGAAACTTGTATACACGTTACCTAGACTTTTGACGAAATCAGTTAATTCTTCTGGCCGCATCAAAATCCTCGATTCTTGATCAATTTTAACGAACGATCGAGATTCATCGAAAGGATACAAAATATTGACTTTGTCTAATGTAACTTTCGATGATAAATCATACATTACAGACAATAAATTGAGTAAAAAACCATCGCCAGCGTGTAAAGATTCGTCAACCTGTTAAATTACAACTTATATTTCCCCACCGAAAATTACAGGTGAGAATAAAATTCTTTGTGAAAAACTACTACAATTTCTAAGTAAATTACTGAAGGCTTTAGTAAATTGGCACGCATACTTTACCTGTAGAGCTGCTTTTTTCATATTTACATTGATAGAGTTTGCGATAAATTTCATAGTGTCTTGTCTGGTCTCCGCATTCACTAACAAACACCTTGTTAGTTTCAACAAATCGCACTAGAAAAAAACTTAGAGTAAATGAGAATTTCTAAGCAACACGAACATGAACCACTTACTCTCAACAAACCCAGCCGATATCTTATAGTCTGGTAAATTAATTTCGCAGTATCGTCGCTTATATCTTCGCTAGGAAAATACTGATCAGCCAATTTTCCCTAAATGAAGAAAATTGGCTATAAAATGTAATATTTTCGGAATATAAGAAAAATATCGTACATTTTCTTCATAAAACGTTGATAAGGAAAAAAATGTGCCGAACGACGAGAACTTTGCCATTTCTCGACCTTTGGCTTGGCTTACTGGCACGGGACACCAGTCCGGACGAGCTGTTAACTTAAATATCGAAACACATATTTTAAAGAAAAATGTTACATTAACGAACCAAGACAAACTTTCTGAAGTTTCGAACAGACGCTAATACACCCTTTTAGCAAACGAAAGTTCAGATCATATTGATGGGACTGTTAGGCAATCATCTCATCTATTGAAAATTATGTGGACGGAAGGAGGCCAACGTTAGAAGACATTTTGGCAGAGATTCATTCTTCTCTCATAGTTTAGTTTTGTTGCGTGCACGTCCGCCGTGGTGACTACACCAATAAACGTGGACGCCGCAGCAATATTATTATTTACATATTATTTTATTATTTATTGCTCGCTTTACAGGAAGTGGGAGCCGACGTGGGCCATTGAATTTACCCTTGGAAAATCTTACCCTTCACGGACACCGAACATTGTGAGTTTCTAGTCTAAAGTAGGAGCCTGCAGGAAGCTGCTTGACGAAACCCTGCCCACTGTTTTATTGCAAGCTTACTGTAGCTTAGCATACGCAGCAGCTGATGGTTATGTTTAGTCTGCTAGAGATCTGTTGCACTGTAGGAAACTCTTGAGTGACCTACAGTAATCAGTTGCGTATAAGCCAATAGTCTTTAGTTATATTTCTGACGTCTTTTGACCTGAGCAGAGATATAAATAACAGAACAAGTTTTTTCTTCCAGAAAAACTTCACACCCAATCATCACCGAAAAGTGTAAAAAACTTACCAATTCACAAATTGGGCGCCTAGGCTTCGGTCCGCTAGTTCTTGTGTCGCACAACGTTTGTAAAAGTTGCAAAGGCTCGCGGAACGTTTCGCTAATCAACGAACAAATTTTACCGCCCTTAATTATTCCATCGATTAACGGATTGAAAACCTGCAAAAAATAACTTTGCGTAAAATTGCTCGGAACTATATGTAAGAGGAATCTGACTTCTTCGAATGATTCTTCATCATTATTGTAAACATAATCGATAAATTCGTCCATGAAATTTGTGTTCATGGATTGACATAGCAAACATCGTAACAGCAAGTTATCTAACTGATCACTAAAATTATTTTAAAGTGCCCTAGAGTATAAAAAACATGGGAATAAAGAGAAAATTTGTCGCACTTTAGTTCGCCGGTAAATACGCCTTTCACCAGTAGAACAATGCATGCTAAAATTTGACGTCCCAAACATTGGATGGCGTCCCGATCTTGCTGATTTACCGCCTGGAAAAAAACTGTGGCTTGATTATATATAGAAAGGAAAAAACTTTGCTTCGACCCATATTTACAAGAAAGAATGATTTTTTCACATCGGCAGATCCCAAACTATTTCTATACATTCATTGTTACTTTGGTAGTAACGCTACAATCCATAGTTGTACACGTAATGTAATTGGGGTAAAGTGCTATGAGAAACCACCCTAGCGAGAGGTCGCCATTACTCTACCTCTAGGATTGACTAACAGGATACCTGAACTCAGTAGAATCAAGGCAAGTATTCGATCCCCTACTATTTTCACTCAAAACTTAGAAATAATATTCATTTTTAGGCTGAAAGTGACAAATTTTGGCCATGAAAAAAGACAAATTTCTAGCGATTAGCGCCATAAAGTGCGTTTGTATGAACTTTAAGGACTTGAATGCGCATTTTCGAGACATTTTCTCCTAATAGAAATTCGTTTTTTGTACCACTTCTTATGTATCACTTCCCTCAGATGAGATGCATCGACTGACTCTTCCCTCAGATGAGATGCATCGAGGAACCTATTAATTTGTATTACATAAATTTTAATATTGAGGAATTTCGATTATTGGGAACATGGATATGTTCAAGTTCGGTAGATTACTCACTTCATCTCTCTGTTCAGCCGAAAATTTCGAATAACACGATAACAAGTAATTGAAAATTTTCAACTCCTTGCTATTCTTCAAAAGGTCAATGACATCTTGAAAAGGCGAATCCGTAGCCGTGAATCTATACACGAAGAAATGCACTTATGATGCGCATTACGATTGAATTTAAGGCCTCGGTTCGCTCACCCCATGCTCATATTGATTGTATTCCGATCTCTAGAAGGCGAACAACTCAAGGAATCATCTTGCTTCCATGATTCGTAAACTTTTTCGCCATTATTACGGCCCAAATAATTTAAGATGACCATGAGCAAGTAATTTAACGTGCATTCCAAGTTTTCTGAAAAGAACGAAAACATTTGTGGATTGTGAGGGAATTTTAAACATCTTTCAATTGGAACTAATAATAAAAGTTTATTTTCATACACGTGACGCAATTAGAATAGCACCCAGACTTTTTCAATCGTCCGGCTGGCCATTCGATTAGCTATGTAAACCTTGCAGATTTAAACGAAAAATTGGAAAAAGTTTCCAAGCCGAAAATGACAAACTAATGTATGGAACAAATTTTTTTTTAAACTTCAATATTGTCAACGCTTTATAGCTTCGATTTACTACTTATTTTTAGCCTTGAGAACCGACTTTGTCCATTTTAAAACAATTTTTTCGATATCTTCAACCGAAGATTTCAATCTTGATTCCCTATAGCATACAAGTAAAAGTTATTGTTTTCTGTTGCAAAACACATTGAGAGGCGTAGTTTCTATCGCAGATCCGCGTATTCGAATCTCAGAAACCTATCATCATTACGAAGAATGTTTTTAACAAAAATATGCACTCAATATTGTTTGTTTGGCCATGATGTACTGTAATGCTGCTGCCTGGAAAGTCAGAATCCCATGCTTTATACACTAACTCACTTTCGTCCGACCAATAATTATCCTCGTCTCGAAAAATATCAACGACTTCATCAATAAATAATTCGTTGGAAGATTCGGTGAGGCTTAACGACAAAATGTTCAGAATCAATTTTTTGAGTCTAGCGTTTTTTTCAGCGCCTTGTGGCTTAAATGATAAAAATAGAATTGTACGATCCCTCAAGGAGCAGCATGGACCTCATGATTCACCAGTTTTGATTTGTCTTTCGTCTTTTCACTTTCTTCGTTAGCAATCGCTACTATGCCGGAATCCACATCCATAAATTGTGGCTCGCTGGAAGAGAGGCACAGTAAATCCGTGGATATACTCATCACACGTGGGAGCAGCATACTGTTGTGAAGAATTTCCATTAAAAATTTGAAATTTATGTCAAACGCTAGATGTGTGTTGGAAGGCTAGCGGAAATTCAGTATAATCATCATCAAAATAACAGGCCAACAAGAACGTTCGCGATTTCTTGTTTATCGAAATCGCGGAATGTTTAATTTTGAGCATTTCAACTGATCAGAAATCATAACCAATCCCTACATGATCGAATCTGAGAACTCAGTACCGTCGTGGGAGGGTGACTTGCACACTATTTCTTAAAATTTTTTCAATATTTCTGTGTGGCATTTTTGACCGAATAACTCAATTTGTATGAAAGTTGGCAAGTCGGACCCTATACCCAAATGTCGGGACTCTCCCCTCCCTAACTTGGTTAACCCTATACCAGGGCCGTGCGTAGGATTTTTTCATGGGGGGCGGACTACATTTTTTTACTGAATAGCCCCAGAAAATGTTGATTTTACGCTATACACTATTTGCATGCTGCCCCATTGGGGGGGGGCGGATGCGCCACCGCCCCTTGTGCACGGTCCTGCCCTATGCCGAACCCCAAACTGAAAAAATTAAGAAAAAAGTACCCCCTTTTGGATAAATTTTCGATTTTTTTGCGATTTTGTCGACCCCCACCCCAAAATTAGGGGACCCCATACAGAAATTTTGGGTTTATCCACGCCCCCAAACTGGTCGGACCTCTTACAGGTATGGCTGTAACGTTACGATTTTTGAAAGAATCAACTTTTATGCAAATTGAATTTTTTTTAATGTTCAGGTGTGCAAGCCACCCCATGATGGGGCGACAGCACACCATGTCAAAAAATACATCCCACTCAATATACTGCGCAATTAATTCCTATGTAGGGGTAAGATGCACACTTCAAAACGTTTTTAAAAACGAAACAACACCGGTGTTTCTTCAATGAAAATTTTTTTGCTTTTATTTTACCAAAAGGGCAAAATTTATGAAATAATTACAAAATTACAATAAATCAAAAAATTTATTGCACAGAAAACCGAATAAATGGATCACATCGGTTCGGTTATTTAATACTAGCACGAAACTTTGCTAATTTCTGCAACAGTTTTTACGGAAAACTTTAAAAAAACGGGTTCCGTTTGGCAAAGGAGATTCGTGACCACGCCGATAACTCTTGTGATCAGCAATCAGCACTTGCCATCTTTCACTGGGAATTTGATTGAAGGATGCAAAAATTTGACAGATAAATCTTCGTTTTCTTCGGAAACAGCATCAACAATGGCGACCCACCATTCACCGTCGTAGATATAAGCCAACTAGTCACCAATTTTCACTTGCGCCAAGTTGTTGATCGATTTTGGTCATGTCTGTTTTTTTAAATATTTTTTTATACTTTTTCAAACTTTTTGTAATTTTTTTTTACTTTTACATATTTTTTAATATTAATTACGATTATGTGCAAGTTACCCCATGATTATAAAAACGTGGGGCGATGTGCACAAGTGAGTTTTACTCCACAGGTACAAATTATTTCTGAAAACCCACTTAGCACATACATGTTCATTAAATATACTGTTCAACAAAAAAAGTTTATCTTCCAATTGCAATTATTAAGCTGGATGAAATAAAAAGTTCGACAACTCTTTTTTGCGGCTAGTTACTGACAGTGCAAATTGATATAGCTCGATGAATATAAAATACTTTTAATCACAATATATAAATTGTGAAAGAGCAAGAAAAGTTGTATACAACGAAACAACTAAAATTTTACAGCATTGATATTTCACCCCAAAAAATGCGTGACAAACAAAATACCGCCCGAAGTGTGCAAGTCAACCCCCAGACGGTATATAAAATATTCTAATAACACGTTGCATTGTAAAACTTGCTTCATTCAAGGAAGCTTTAAGCTTATATACCTATGCTTTTCAAACGATTTCGTATTGTTGTTCAGCCGCAACGAAGCAAAAGGATTAGCAGCCGTCGAGGTTAAATCCTCGTTTTTACTCGTGCCCGGACAATCAATCTTTGGCGTCGTAGCATTCGAATTAGACGATGATTCGTTTGATTGGTCGCAATCCATCGAGCTAGATTCAAATGAGCTAGAAAAATTCCACAGTCTCGTAAGGTTTCTCCTTCAATCGTTCAACATTCGGGCCGACCGTGTTGAAAGCACAAGACAAAACACATAGCAAAAAAAATTCACCTGATTTTGCAGTTCAACTTGTCATCAGAATCCAACGTTCTTTTTAGTCGTCCGTTGTTACTAAGACTGCCTTTGTCCATTTTTTCTGGGCAGCTGTTACCAGATAAGGCAACGTTCACGTTTTTTATACAAAGCACGAGACAGCAGCTGAGGAAACAGCGTAATTTTAGCGGCGAAAACACATATCACGCGATGCGACACTACAGTACTCCTTACGACTTAAAAGTTTTTAATAACGACAGTTCTTACATTCTTATTTCTATCAAATCTGAAGATACAAGCACGTTCCCACGAAAACACAATATGACAACAGAATTACAATAATTATATACAGATTTAGTCGTCATTTTCCTCAAGATCGTCCACAAATGACAACAACCGACTTTCTTTGATGGGTTTCACATTTTTGGTGGATATTTTGCTATTATTATCACCGCTGCTTTCATGTTGACGTTTTCGAGAATTCTTCGAATCGTTCAGATCTTTCGATTCTGATTCGTCGCAAGAATTTTTTATCGGCTTCTTGAACTTGATTTCTCCGGCTTCAATTTTGCGTTCTGTAGGTGAAAACTATAATATAAGGACATGAATATTTGATATACTGCAACGCAAATATGTTTTAAAAATCGATTGGGTAACAGAAAAGGTAGGCCAGTTTTCTAATGCGCGTTAAGCATAATGGACCTAAAATGGACGTATGTATGACGGAACTTCCTAAAGTTCGATTGAAACGAAAGGAGTTTCAAATATGTTGCCTCTAATTGATGACATCACGAGACGTACAACGAGCAGAAGGATATATGAAAAAATTATTGCAAGCAAGCAGACAAATCATAAACAAGCGAAACCAAATCAGATAGAATATCAAAAAATTCCAGAAGGGCGTGGCCACTGGAACAGATGACTGAGTAAAATTCTGGAGAAATACACAATGAGCAAAGACAACAGGGACCTGTTGCATAAAACACTAGTAGTCATTACAAGTTCTACACATACATGCGCATGGGGGGTATGGGGGGTAAAACCCCATACCTGAAACCCTGGCCACCCCCCTGGCCAAAAAAATCGTCAAACACCCCTACCTTAACTTTTTCCAAGACAGCTTTCTTCATGATTTTTGTGCATATTTTGTATGAAAAACAGGCTTGCTGAACTTTTTTTTGTTTTTTTGCTCACCCACCCCCCTACCCCCCAGGAAAAGGCCCATGGACCCTCCCCCTGGAAAATTCTTGCCGTGCATGTCTGGTTCTACAAGCGAAAAATTACTTGTGAACTCCGTTGCATAAAAGTTATAAGTTACAAGCCACGATTACAAGTCCGACAAGAGAAATTTTACAAGCGCAGCGTTGCATAAAACTATTTGTAGCTACAAGTCAGTTACAAGTGTAGTTAAACATTCTCGCACACATTTTGTGTTGAATTTACAAGTCGTACAAGTTGGGCTTTGCACAAAAGTATTAGTGCTACCATTGTAAAAAGAATTGTAACGTTTTAACGTGCGATAGAATTGCAAGTCAAATTTCGCTGATAAATAATTAGTTTCGCTTAATTTATTCTTTTTCTTTAGCATTTTGTTTTTTAAATTTAGTTGTAATGGATGCAGCAGCCATTTTCGTTTAGAGTCGTATGAACTTCATCCATTTTTTTGGATTAATTCGATGTGATATTTAACCCCCAGTAAAATGGAGATTAAAAAATCAATTACAAATCTTACAAGTGTTTTCCACATACATAAACGGGGAGGGAGGGCGGGGGGATTTGGGGGGTATACAACCCCCAGCGAAAAATTCGTCCCCTTCTTTGTATAGGAACCCTCCCAAAAAATGCCCCCTCCCATAACATTTTTTGTCCCGTGCATCTATGGTTTTCTGTCTATAGGCTATTATGGATATTTTTACTGAAAGTAGCGATTCTGAAAACAATTTTATGCAAGAAAATAATAATACACATGGACAACGAGTATGCCGTCCTCGAATTAATTTTGATTGTTACAAGATTGTTGATAGCACTGTTACAAGTGTATAACTGTAAAAAAATTTTATGCAACGGTTTTCCGTACACTTGTAGTATGCTTGTACAACATGTAAAATCGCCCTATAAAAATGCATTCATAAAAAATGCTTGTAATTTATACTTGTAGGGCTTGTAACATCGAAAAACTACAATTGTAAATTACAAGTCCAACAATTGTAACATATTTGTATGATTTGTAAAATTGACTCTGAACTAGTAATTTTTTGCTTGTAGACAAAAAATTTATATGCAACGCCAACTTGTACGACTGGTTGCTTTTTTCACTTGTAACTTGTACGTTTTATGCAACGGGCCCCGGGGCCCGCTCCATAATTTTTTCTCCACATACAAGCAAAAAATTACTAGTCCAGAGCATACATGCACAGCATAGAAATTCTGCTGGGGGTCAGTCAGGACGGGGGTTGAATACAAAATTTTTTTTCATTCTTGATAATGAAAAGAAAGGTCTTAGAAATGTTTTCTAACATTTAAGCACCATATTCTTACAACTATATTAGTCAGATATATTAAATAATTTGCTCAGAAAGCACTTTTTACAGTTTTAATGTTACCCTTTTGGAATCAAGTATGCTTTGTTTAGAAAAATTGTGAAACTACAGCATCATTTCCATTTTCATGACGACTTTCTCTTCTCTCTTGATCATTTTCCTTCATCAACTTCTCAATCATTTTTGTAAAGTCAAATCTGCTGGGGGTCAGCAAGAATCTGCTGGGAGTCAATAGAAATCTGCTGGGGGTCAAACCCCCCCCCCCAAACTCCCCCATGTGCATGTATGGTCCTGAGTCAATTTTACAAGTCATACAAGTATTTTACAATTGTAGGACTTGTAATTTACAATTGTAGTTTTTCGAGGTTACATGCCCTACAAGTACAAATTACAAGCGTTTTTTATGAATGCAGTTTTATAGGGCGATTTTATATGTTGTACCAGCATATTACAAGTGTACGGAAAACCGTTGCATAATTTTTTTACAGTTATACACTAGCAACAATGCCGTCAACAATCTTGTAATAATCAAAATTAATTTGAGGACGAGATACTCGTGCACGGGAGAAAATTTTTAGGGGGGGGGGGGCAAATACCATTTATGTTTCTGGGCAAAGTATGGGGCGAATTTTTCGCTGACCCAAATTTATCCACCCCCCCCCCACGTTCGTATATGTGGAAAACACTGACAGGACTTGTTATTGATTTTTTAATCTATACATTTTACTAAGCGTTAGATATCACAACGAATTAATCCATAAAAATTGATAAAGTTTATACACCTCTAAAGAAAAATGGCTGCTCCAGCTCCATCCATTATAACTAAATTCAAAAAACAAAATGCTAAAGAAAAAGAAGAAATTGAGCTAAATAAATTATTTATTAGTGAAATTCGGCTTGTAACTTTATTCCACGTTAAAACGTTACAAGTATTTTTACAATTGTAGCACTAAAACTTTTGTGCGAAGCCCAACTTTTACGACTTGTAAATTCAACAAAAAATGTGTCTTAAAATGTTCAACTACGCCTGTAACTGACTTGTAGATACAAATAGTTTTATGTAACGCTGCACTTGTAAAATTTCTTTTGTAGGACTTGCAATGGTTACAAGTGCTTTTATGCAACACCAGCTTGTAAATAACAGTCGCAGCATTAGTAAAAATTTCGCTTGTAGGACTTGTACTTGTAGCTTGTAACTTTTATGCAATGGAATTCACAAGCAATTTTTGGCTTGTAATACTTGTAACGACTAGAAGTGTTTTATGCAACAGGTCCCAGGTAAAGAAAGAAGTTAACATGTAAAGAATTCAGAATATATGAGAAACTCGCTGAATTAAGAAAGTATAAACAAAGGTTCTAATAAAGCAAAACGAAAGAAAGGAAGTAATTAGAAAAAATGATGAGATTATGACGTATAATAAATAAATAAATTGAATTAAAAAATAAATAAATAAAAGGTCAAAAGCCATGAAATTATCCTGCAGCAATGCAATGACGCACTGGTTTTGGAAAGATTGAGCTTATTATAAAATTCTTCCCCGTCTCCTTGCTGCTTCGGAAAATGCCAAAAATTCATAACACTATGTTCGATGAACTTACTGTCTTCGGTTGCTTCCGCTCTCTTCACCAATTGTTTGTATTCACTTTCGTCGATGTCGCCTTCTTTCAAAACTACAATCTGCGGTTGTTCTTCGGGTTTCTCTTTAACAACGTTGTCGTCGTCGTTTTCGTCGTCGCTGACGAAATTTTTGTCCAAATTGCGCTAAAAATAGAGGAAAAGTTGCATTAACAACGACGAGAATAATTACAATATGAATGTACAAACTTTATCATCGACCGTCGGACCTTCTTTATAACCAAGTTTTTGCTTGATTTCTTTTAAAAATTTAGGCTCTTCAGGTTTGGTATAGCAGATAGCGTCTTTCTTCTTCGACATACTCACGACTTTGGCAAGGACGCAGCCTAAATTCCGTTTAATAAATAATACAATTCATAGTACTAACTCTATACCATGTTTTCGATACTATATGCATTTGTAGTGTGTGTCTAAGAAATACAACATTCACAATCCGATCCGGGCAAAGTTAAGCTATGGTTCCTCAGAAAACCGTGACGCAAAAACTTTAATATCTGACATGGTTTCTTGCTGAACTTGACTGGGTAATTTTCCAACCTTTAACATTCAGCAGTGTAGCCTTGTTGAGAATTTCTGAACTCGACGTACAGAGGTCCCCAAGGTCGAAAAGTTGGGTAGGGGTAAAATCGTAAATTTTTAGGGTAGTACTTGAAATATGCCGTGACCTTTTTTTTGCTCCCAGCTTTTTTACGGAGGAGGGGGATGATGTAGTACTCTCACCACATAGAACTTACAAAAATGAATAATGCCCCTACTTTATGTTTATTACAGTCAAAAAACATTTACTATTTCAACTCCATTTTCCAGCTCCCAATCATGCAACTTGAATGCACTAATTATACGTACAGAATAGTCACACTTTGAAGATTGTCGTGCCAACTGATTCCTGCACTTTTGGAAACATTATTTGAACCAGCATCCTCAGTAGTATGAGCTTATTCCATTCCTGATAAGGCTTGGAACAATGCTTCCGATTGACAGTCCTGATGCTGAATGTGGCTTTAGTATTATAATCCCATTCATACATGTAATTGGGGGGGAAGTGCTATGGGAACCCCCCCCCCAGAAATCGTCGACCATATGGCTAGCCATTGGGCGACCGCCCCCCCCAGGATTTTCCAATCCTATGGCTAGCCATATGGTAGCCCTAGGGACCCCCATAGTTTTAGTCGGAAAAATACTGAAAAATGTCATTTTTTCTATGGAAAATGTCAATTTTTGATCAAAAAATGGTCAAAAACGTCAATTTTCTCGGCGCTTCGCGCCATAAGTACATATTTTATCATTTTTTAGACAAAAATTACTACTTTTTAAACCGTTTTCGGACATTTTTCATGGAAAAAATCGAATTTTTTTTCCTTCAGGGACCCCTCCCCCCAAAATTTTGGGAATTACTGACCCCCGGCCCCAAAAAAGTGCTCCAACCCCCCCCAGACCTCGGAGCTCCGTTACATGTATGATCCCATTAGATTATGAACTACGAGTTTGAAACCAAGTACCACTCCTGATCCACGTCAACAGACCTCACATGTCTCAACTCACAGCAGGAAAGTATGCCACAGCTTGGGTAACCATATGCGCACAGAAGACCCAACGCAGAAGCGGGGAAAAGGAAAGGAGAGCATGAAAAGGAAGAATTTTAAGAACATAATGTTTTTCTTCCCAAGGGGCGATGTTTTGATTAATCACATATACATAAGTCATTATTTCATCTCCCAATTATATTTATAATGATTTCCTACAAGTAGTATATATTAATGTGCTGATATCCTTTCCTAAAAATCACTATATAGCACACAAGTTGCATACTTTCCCATTATCATTTGCTCAGTAAATGTGTCAAAAAGAACAGTGAGTAATTCCTCACAATCACACATTGTGCAATTTTTCTCGAATTACTATAACCTACTGAGAAAACGATGACGTCTACCAAAATTTTTTGCTATAGTGAGCTGTTTTTATGGGGGTAGTAAATGAATTTCCAAATCTAAGACGGGGGTAATACCCCCCATACCTCCCGCCCATGGGGTGCTCTGTCGACGTCCTTCGAACTCATAATGTGATTTTTATATTCTCAACCCGTCATACATCAATTCGGAAAAATTAAATATTGAATGCATGAAATTGATTACTATCGGAATACTATATATTGAACCAACGGAAATTGTATACATATTTTACGGTAGTAACTAGTGATGTTCCTCGGATATTTTTTGACATCCGATCCGGGTTTTCGGAGAGATCGGATATCCGGTGATATATATGTAACAAAATCGACTTCTGTCTACTGTTTTGGAAATGTTATGAAAACTAAGTTTCTGAAATGTTTTTTGATGTCATCACTGATGACGATAGATATTAAAAATTTGTCACATTAAATTGTCTTACTTTAACTGTCATCAAGTAAGAAAAAATAAGAATGTCAACCATAGAATAGCATAAACCGAAAATGAAGAAAAAAACGACAAGTTTGTCAATAAAAGCATTACATGTTTACCATTAGCTCTCAACTTTTTTACTTGATCACTTCGCAGTTATGTCCTCTAAAAATTATTTGACTTTATTTCACTATCGCCTGTTTAACGAATCTATTTAGTGCTCTGACTTTCCTAGTTTTATTCGCCATTTGTGTTAAAGGTTTTCCATAAAGGGTTCGGATATCCGGATATTTTTTTATATCCGGATATCCGACGAACATCACTAGTGATAACCGAAATTAATCTAAGTCTAGAAGATTAAAATCACCAATTGCTCTTTCGTCAACCAGGTAATAATTATGTTTACTACCACAACTTTGTAAACCTTACCCGGGTATTATGCTTACATTTTTCTGAGCTGCTGAATTTAAAAAAATTGAGTTTTTCACCGTGCCTTCGTGAATAAAATAACTAGATTACCCGCACTCGTTCAAAAAAGAGCTCTATCTTTCACCTGCACTGTCCAATTTGAAAGTTATAAAACGGAAAAAATTCAAGGGTTGATAAAACGCATAACCAAAAATTTTACATTTCCAGACAGCACTTAAATGCCCAAAGAAAGATCGATGTTCGAGCAAATCTAGTCTTTGACCGGTCTTAAACCCGAAATTCATGGGTGGGACAATCAACATTTCCGAAATTCTTGGGAGGGGTATCAAAAATGACCTAAAAGGTCCAAAAACACAATTTTTGCCAAAAATTTCAAAAATTTCCCAAAAGATGACTTTCTTGTATAATTTTTCGAGTGGAGGTCGTTGGTGGAGTCCAAACATTTGAGCAGTGCTGCCAAACACACGATTTCGCCACGAAATGCAATTTTTTTAGTTGGAGGTTTTTTCGGGATAAGGTATGGTGCGGGGTTTCTATTCTACTTGATATTCTTTGGCGGTTTTGTTTAAAGTCGATTATTGATGGCAAAGTACATCAAAAGTTCACGGCATTTCGCACCGGTACCTCTTGGTGGCCACATTATAAACGTTTTTAAAAATGTGGAAAAAATTTGGTATAATTTCCATCTGGAAAATATCTTCGAAAGAAAAAACGGTTGTCTCGATCAGTATTTTTTATGTGCGAAGGTATCACACCTGTAAGTGGGACTTGGTCGAACCCTATACCCAATTGTCGAAATTCCTCCCAACTTGTCGAACTTTATACTCAGATGTCGAAACCCCCACCCTCCAACTCCGAAAAATTTGAAAGAAGTAGCTTTTTTGGGAAAATTTTCGAAATATTTTCGACTTTTTT
The DNA here is from genome assembly GCA_963922205.1 of Romanomermis culicivorax. Lineage (NCBI taxonomy): Eukaryota > Metazoa > Nematoda > Enoplea > Mermithida > Mermithidae > Romanomermis > Romanomermis culicivorax. Next base: position 114,417 of record CAWUHX010000313.1, on the reverse strand, counting down.
TGCGATCCTTGCGACCCCCACCCCCCCCCCCCCGTCCGACTGGTCAGACCCCTTATAATTATTACGGGTATCGGTGTCAATTAGTACAAGAGGCCAAAAAATTTATGCCAATGCACAAGAAAAAATTTTTTGGAAATACTAAAAACTGGGAGATAATTTTTAGATTAAACTTTGATTAAAAATGAAATTTTTATTTTAAAAAAATAAATATCTCACTGAATATATGTCAATATCGCGTCCACCTTTTTTATCTATTCACGCCAGTGAGATAAAAAAACGGTTGACGATTCACAAAGAAATGAATTACTGAAACAATTCGAATATTTCTATAGATTTGTTGACAAAGATAATATTTTTACAGATTTCCGGTTACGAATTCCTTTTTAAAAATATGTGAAAAAGAAATCTAGAAATGCTGACGGAGATGAAGTCAAAAGTTGCATAAATTTTGGATCAAAAAATTGTGCCAACAATATCAGTTTTTACACTTGAATCGAACATCAAAAATGAGAATTTCAGTTCCCAATCCTACAGAAAATAAACGAGGAGTTCAGACTTCATTGATCAGTGATTCGTTATCTAAAAATAATAAAATCTGCAATAATACAAATATTTGACCAAAATTTGATCGCGTTCAGACCAAATAGTAGCCAAAATTATGTCATCGGTTCGGCGCGAAGCGCTCGAGGAAGCATTTCACATGTTTATCACCTAAAATTCGTAGACGAAACTCAGTCATTTGGCGAAAGAGACCAAAATTTCTTTCGCCATTTTCGCCATATCGTTTTTCAGTTTAAAAATGCTACTAATACTCTGTTTACGTATTTTTGAGATTTTCCGAACATATTCATGCTCTTGCAGCCATTAATTCATCAAAAATAGAGAAAAACAAAAAATATTGATTTTTCGGTCTATCAAAATTTATAGTAAGAAAAGGTTAATAGGAAACCAAAGCGAAGAAAACCTCAATTGCAAACAAATTCAACGGCTGACATATCCGTACTTGACCAAAATGAAGAATCATAGACTATATATGTATGCATACCCGTATCCAGGATTTTCAAAAAAGAGGGGGATTTTCCAGAATTTGTTTAGAATTCGCTGAATAAAAAGAAAATCATTTTTGCAGTAAAGAAGACTTATTTTCAGTTAGTTATGTGTGCTTGGAGTAGTGGCTAAGTTCTTTGTTTGACGATAAGTATGTGAATATAATAATTTAATTTGGGAATTGTGATACAATGATATTGCTGAAAATTTTAAATGTAAAACAATTTAGGGGAGAATTCCCCCCTTCCCCCATCTAAATACGGCCCTATGCATATGAATTAGTCTTCCTTCCGGGGCAAAGCGGCAAAAAATTTTTCGGATGTCGATACTCTAGAACGCTGGAAGATGAATCTTTTCAAAAGTGATTTCATGGTTTGAAATTGGATTTTTCCGGCCTAATGATGTTCATGCTTGAACAATGTGCGGATGTTTTCAACCTGATAAACCAGCTAAAAAAATCAGCTTGAAGTCAACGGTGTTTCATAAATTTGGGCGAAACCACAAAATTCGTAAATAGACTTCAGGCGCGAACCGGGTTTTTTTAGGCCAATTTGGAGCCATGGCTCGCTCCCAAAAATTTAGGGGCACAAGCCAAATTGGCTTGTAAAAATGAGAGCCTAACCACCCTTTTTGATTAGGCTATAGGGCTTCCTCTGCGGAGATGCATTTTTATGCATTTTGAAACGAAAAATACCAAAAATTTTCCGGCGCTTCGCGCCGGATTTCAATTCATTTATTATTCTTGGTATCATTTCTGTTGTGCAGTTAGAAAATGTTATCTCAGTTTATGCTTATAGCTTTCAGAAACCAGCATGTTATGCATTAATGTTTGACCTTGTATCGCTTTTTCCCACGTATTCGACAAATATCAAGATTTTTCTAGATTATTTTTACATAATTGTTCTGCGGCGCTTTAGAATTTTTGACTTTGGTGAACATAACCTCTTGCATTTGGAAAATGATTAAAACATCATCAGCATGGGAAAATGGTAGAGGTTCTTGCTATCTGAAGAAGCCATTTAGATTCATTGTTGCTTGCCTAATTTTTGAATTTTAGTTTGCCCCACTGAAAACACATTGAATTCGCTGAGAAAATAGATCCTTCAAGCAGGAAAAAGATATTAAAAGTATTCATTTTACAACGCTATAGAATATCATAATCTAAAATTTTCTTTCAGTGCTAAGCACCGGGGATATTCAAGTCTGAAGTAAAATACCTATCGCGGCTTTTTTATGTTATATATCATGTGAAAACAATTACTTTTGATAAATAATTGCGCTTGGTAAATTACTGGCTCCAGATATATAAGATCCAAAATGGAGGTAAAGTGTCTGTTTTTTCCGTCAATTAAATGGTGAAAAGATCGGTCATCGGCAGTTGCAGTAAAATGTGCTGAAAAATGCATTTTCCGACATTTTAGAGACCTCGAAATCAAAGCTTTTCGGCGCTAGGCACCAAACAAGTTACTTTAGCCAGACTTTTGCTTTCTCACCCACAACTAAGGAAATTCAATTTTAAAAGTCAGGAAGTGAATGAAATACAAGGGAAGTAACTTTTAATCATTGTTCTGTTGAAATTAAGCGAATTTATCAATTTTAGAGTGAGGAATTAAAAATTAATCTGTGCAACCAAATTTTTCCCCAAGTTACGGATCAACCTGGCTTGTGCGAAAAACCCTGATAATTGATTTGAGTAATGACTGATCTAATTTGTGTGCCTTACTATTCTGGGTGTGATTAAGGATGTATTCAACATGATTGGTCTGTTATGTGGGCTTCTACTGTGATTTTGAAGTGTTTTTGACTAAATGTGTTGAAAAAAACATTGTTTTTTACTACCACATTTATTTACGAACTTTTTAGTTTTGGCTTGTTGAAATTCCTATCGGCCTGTAAAATTTTGACCCAAGGAGCCAAATAGCCTGTCGAGAAAAAACCAAAAAAAAACCCTGGGCGCGAATCACCGAAACATTTTTGGGAGTTTTGATACTACAACGCTGGAAAATAAATCATTTCTACATTCATTGCGGCCTAATTTTTCATCCAATTCCATCATTTTTCATAGTCGGACAAAATGCAAAGTCATATTGAATGCATGCCACTTGATTTTTGAACTTAGAAAAGCAACCAAAATTTTGGATTATTCAACCAGTAATATATCTGTCACTCTCCTAAACAGATGGTGTTTTGTTTCAATTGTTTGCCAAATGCAAAAAAATTATATTCACATAATTCAAAAATTTGTAAACAACGCAGAAAAATTTTGGGCAAAAAATCGAATTTTGGTGAAATACTAAGACGCAATATCTAAAACACCGATTTGGCGAAAAAACAGTGGTCCCGTCCACCTTTTTTTTCCTCGAAGAATTTTTCCACATGAGAACCGGGCCCAAATTTTTTTTCCTTATTTTCCAAAAACTTTCCACATTTTTAAGAACGTTTATAATGTGGCTACTGCTGCTTTAACACGCATTTTAGGAGCATACCCAAGCATTTTGACGTTTTTAGAGTCAGAAACCTGCAAAAATGAGGAAAAATTCTGAAAATTCTGGTTAGGTTAGAGCTCATGAAAAATTTATTCGTGTTCTACAGGAGCAGAAAAGGCATGTTAACGATAGAGTTCTCATGGCTTTATTCTGTAGTAACATTTCTGTGGTTCCGACTTCCGATTAGAATTATCCAATTTCTAGTTCTTAGTCCGGCGCGAAGCGTCGGAAAAAGTTTTGGATTTTCACTTTTTAAAACGCTGGAAAATGAACCTTCACAACGTTGAGAAATGAATTAAAATCAAACCGATGAAGTTCATTTGTTCCCCAGCTCGGCGCGAAGCATCGGAAAAATTTTCGAATTTTTACATTCTAAAACGCTGGCTCTCGAACAGATATTCGTGAACAGAATTTCTAAAATCACAGTCTAGAATGATTTCTTCAATTTCCATTTTCAATAAACCCAAAAGTTCGTGTTGCAAATGTTTGAAAAATACTAAGCATCGAGAAAAAATCGAGAGAATTGATGAAAAATCTATATTTTCGACGAAATTTAGACTGTTAACGATTAGAAATGGACTCAACGAGCTAACTTGATTGATAGAAACTATTGAGAATTAATTATCAAGTGGAAGTAGATACGCATGCTAACGGCCGCGCCTGATAGGAAATAGTGATTATTTATATCCATGAACGGCGCGAAGCGCCGAAAAATTTTGAGATTTTGACCTTTCAAAGTCCACCAAAACGCAACTTTCCGATTTTGAACTCCCCAATATTTTTTCTACAATGAAAACCATACCCAAAATTTTTTCCCCAAAAGACTCCACTTGAGAAAAAAACCCGTGGCTCCCGTCCCGTCCACTGTTTTTTCCTCAAATCGTGCTTTTCCGGGAAGAAAATTCGGAAAGGGAAAAAAATTTTGGGATCGTCCTTATTTGGGGAAGAAAATTTGGGGATCGGAGAAAAGATGCATTTTAGAAGGTCATAATCTCAAAATTTTCCGGCGCTTGGCGCCGGTTATAACTAACTTTAATTATCAGTATTATGTATTAGGGATGAACGGGTTTCACTTTTTTGGGTTTTCCGGTTTTTTTTGCATTTTTTGAATTTACGGTTTCGGTTTTCAGTCTTTCAAAACTGCGGTTTCAGTTTTTCAAAACCGCGGTTTCAGTTTCGGTTTTTGAGCCTTATTTTATAGTTAAGTAGTACAGGCTTAGGAAGGTCATGTTTATGGTATTTGTTCTACTGAAAACACTTTTTTCCTGTTATTTAGCAAGTTTTTTGCAACTGTTTGAAATTCAATGAATATATTCATACATGTTGACATTGTTATACTTATCGCTTTACAATGCTTCTATGGGTGGTTGCAATAGTTATCTTTATCTTATCTTGTAGATTTTCAGGCAAATTATTTACAGCTACCTAGACTAATCATTTCCAGAATGAAAAGTTTGATTTACAAATATTTTGATTCTTGACAACACAAAAAAACAGTTACTTGTAAATTTTGCCTTAAAGAAGATCATCAGTAAATATGGCAGTACCTGTGCATTATGGATCCATTTGAAGAAAATTCATTTGGTGAATTAAATAAATGGCATTGAGCCAAAAAGAAGAGATTGTGAATAAACATAAATCAAATTGATCCAAAATAATGAGATCTACTTGGCACAGCTTTAGATCCAAGATACAAAGGAACAATTTTCAGAACTATGTCAGCAATAATTATATTGTCGAAGCTGAACTCAAAACAAATGCTTAATGATATTGCTGCCAAGAACTTAATGGACTAATTGACAACTCGGCCAAGAAAAAAGCGAATCATCACACCATGTTCCTCAAAAGTTTCATGTTCATACCTGTACTTGGGGGGGGTTGGGGGGGGGGGACCCCCCAACTTGGCCAACCCTGTACCCAAAATCATTTCCCCCCAACCCCCCCCCCAGTTTGGAAGAAATTAAAAAAATTTTCAAAAAATTGTATGTTTTTTGGCCTTTTTTGAGAAAAATTTCGACTTTTTCCTACGCCCCCCCCCCAAATGGTCGGAGGTCTTACAGGTATGTTCATGTTCCCTTTGCTGTGTAGACAACCTCACAGCAGGGGTTGTCTACACAGCAAATATGACCTGCTGATCTTAAATAGTTATCAAACGCCATGCTCTGATCAAAGTCGCCCCACTTTACCTTACTTATAGACCACTGTTTTTTTCCCCCGGGCCTTTTCCTCAAATGAGGAAAGGGGTCAAAATTTTTTTCTCCATTTTCCCGGAGTCGTTTTTTTCGCTTAAAAATGCTCACAGACGCTTTATTTAGGTGTTTTTGAGCTTATATTTTAATAGACCCGTTAATTCATTAAAAGAGAGGAAAAAACTGCAATTTTCGAGTTCAAAATTCAATGTACAAGCATTGGAACAAATTTTCAAGCAAACTATCCAAAAGCATAATGAATTTGAGAATTACATGAGAAATCGATGATTAAGTTCTCTATGATGACAAGTGAGAACCCAAAATGAATGTTAATCTTTCCGGCGCGAAGCGCCGGAAAACTTTTTGGGTATTGATATTCTGCAACGCTGGCAAATCAATTTTCCGAACATTTATTTTAAGAATTAGATTTGAATTTTGTGTTCAAAAGTCGTAATTTCTAGAATTTTACTTGAAAAATTTTAGAACCAGTATATAATTTATTTGTAAACTCTCATACTTGGTCGAAAATATATGAGTAAGCAGAGTATAGATTTCCGAAAGATATTTCCATGAAGCGTTTAAATTGATTTTACGTTAGAAAAGAAATAATCGCATCAAAAAGCTTAGAGACTTGACGTATTGATCTTTCTCAAAAGGAAAAAATGTGAATCTTCATTAAATATCATGATAAAATCATACCTGTACTTGGGGGGGGTTGGGGGGACCCCCCCCCCCCCCCCAACTCGGCCAACCCTATACCCAAAATCATTTCCCCCCCCCCAACCCCTCCCCAGTTGGGAAAAAAGTAAAAAAATTTGCCAAAAAGTGTATGTTTTTTGGCCTTTTTTGGGAAAAATTTCGACTTTTTCCTACCCCCCCCCAAAATTTCGGATTTACCCCCCCCCCCCCCAACTGGTCGGAGGTCTTACAGGTATGGATAAAATATTGAAGATGACCAATGAAAACATGAGATAACCCGTTCAAGATGATGAAAACTATTATAGATTATATGATAAATGAAGGTAGACGTGCTAAAAGCCGCGCCTGAGCTAAGTAATGCATAACAATGATTATTAAAGTTAATCGGCGCGATGCGCCGGAAAATTTTGAGATTATGACCTTCTAAAATGCACCAAAATGCATCTTTTCTGTATCCGATCCCCAAAATTTTCTTCCCCAAATGGGAAAGAGCCCAAAATTTTTTTCACCTTCCCGAATTTTTTTTCCCCAAAAAGCACGATTTGGGAAAAAAAAACAGTGTTATAGACTCGGCGCGCAGCGCCAAAAAATTTTGCATTTTCAGCCCCTAAAATTACTAAAAATCAAGAAAATTCGGCCTCCGACCAGTCAAAAAATTTGTGCTAATTGGCACAAACGCCCAAAATTTTTTGTGCCATTGCAAATTTTTCTTGCCAAAAACTATGTTTTGGCACAAAAAAAAACCTGCGTGCCCGCACAACCGGTTAAATTTTTCAATTACTACAGTGAAAATAGTTTATTTATCAAAACACTTTTAAAAATATATACTTGGATCTTACACCCCGAATAAATTAAAATCAGGCGGAACGGAAACGGGCATAACACATTATCCAGATTTATAAAGTCGATTGTCGCCCTTAAATTACAATGAAAGCTCGTACGTACGGCGATCGAGACCGGCAAAATCAAAAAAAAATTTTTCGTCAAGAAAAAATTTTTTCGCAAAAAAAAAAATCTTTTCTAGAGAAAAAGATAGTTTATGCTAGAAAATTTTCACTTCAGAGCAGAAAAAAAATTTAGAACAGAAAAAAGATTTTGGCCGAAAAGAAATTTTTTCCGAATAAAAATATTTTTTTCGTGATGAAAATTGAAATTTTCTTTTTGCCAGTCTGGGGCACCTACATCAGCCAAGATCAGAAACGGCCGAGTAGCTGCAATAATCGGCCAACTCGGATGAATTATTGGCAGCTTTTGTCTGTAGTTAGTTGATCGTGCTAAGCATGAAAAAGCTGCAACTTAAGATGAAAATTTTTAAGATGAAAAAAAGGATCCACATATTTTTCGAAAAAATGCCATTGTCACATCAGGTGGTGAGTGAGGTCCTGGTTGGATGGAAACGTTATTTCCTAGCCACATTGATGGAAGAAACCATATCAATGTCACATTAATTGACTTTGGAGCCATGTCACATGAACTGAATTGGTGATCAGTCACATTGATGGGAAAAACCCATACCATATCTCGTAGGAAATACGGCCATGACTCTGTGAGTGACATGCTGTGACCCCATTGGGTGGCTCCGTTTGGGCAGTCAGTGCAGGAACCTAACCCAGCTGGTACTACCACAGCAAAACCTATGGTGTACCTCGGCCTTGTCCTAGGGTTCAGCTGTAGAATAATGGACAACGCCGCCGGGTCAGGGGTGGCAATCCCTAGTCCTCATTCACTAGAATGAGGGACTGAGCCATTCATGGAACGGCTTACTGTAGGGGACCCGATTGTCAATCTAAATCCCCCTATTGCCCTGACCCTAGGGGTTCAAGGGCTTTTCTAACTGAGAATACTCTCAAGGGAAAATTGGCTTAAGGAGGATTCCCATAAATATACCCTCAACAGTAATAACCCCTGAGAAGACTCACTAAATCCTCTGTCACATTAACTGAAATTGGGAGCCATGTCACATTAAGTAGATTGGTGATCAGTCACATTGATGGGAAAACCCATACCGTATCCCATAGGTAATATGGCCATGACACTGCAAGTGACATGCTGTGACCCCATTGGGTGGCTCCGTTTATATATTCAGTTCAGGAACCTAACCCAGCTGGTACTACCACAGGTAAACCTATGATGTACCTCGGTCTTGTCCTTGGGTTCTGCTGTAGAATAATGGACAACGAGGCCGGGTCAGGGGTGCCATTCCCTAGTCCTCATTCACTGGGAATGAGGGACGGTGCCATTCCCAGAATGGCATACTGTAGGGGACCCGATTGTTAACCTAAATTCCCTTATTGGCCCTGACCTTAAGGGTCTGAGGGCTTTCTCAACTGAGGGTACTTCCAAGGGAAACTAGCTTAGGGGAGACTCCCACAAATATACCCTCAACAACAATAACCCCTGAGAAGACTCACTAAATCCTCTTCTCAAAGTACTCGGCGCTGGACGACGGGTTCAAGGGTCAAAGCGTGGGTCCAATGGATGGCGGTGAGCAGGTACGGGAATCCATAATGATTTGGTGTGGAGGGTAATGTGAATGCGGGTCGGCGAGTGACGGTATCAAGCAATTACTCGGGGAGGCGACGGGGGTTCTCCATCAACGGCAACGGGGGCTAAACTCCTACGGTTGGGTTATGGTAACTGGCAATGCAAGGGAGACGGAAGGCGAAATATGTAAATTTATTTGACGGGCAGTGAATGCAGATGAAATATGTAAATTATAATAAAGAGGATGCAAGGCAAACGCGGGACACAGGCTGTGAAACACAACAAGGCGATTAGAGTTGAAGACAAGACACAAAATTGACAAAACAAGCCCTTTTAAAGGGCCCCGTAAGCTACAGTATGCCTTGGGCGGAGTTAACACTCCCCCAAGCTAACTAACATCCCTGGTCCTCATTCACAGAGAATGAAGGACGGTGCCATTCGCAGAATGGCGTACTGTAGGGGACCTGATTGTTAACCCAAATCCCCTAATTAGCCCTGACTTTAAGGGTCGGTGGGCTTTCTCAACTGAGGATACTCTCAAGGGAAAACTAGCTTAAGGAGGATTCCCACAAATATACCCTCAACAATAATAACCCCTGAGAAGACTCACTAAATTCTTTTCTCAAAGTACTCGGCGCTGGGGGACAGGTTCTGGGGTCAAAGCGTGGGTCCTATGGATGGCGGTGAGCAGGTACGGGAATACAGAGTGATTCGGCCTAAACGGTAATGCGGCTGCGGGTCTGCAGGCGGCAGTATCAAGCGTTTCCTCGGGTAGGGCCACGGGGGTTCTCGATCAATGGCGACGGGGGTGAGCTCATACGGTCAGGTTACTGTAACTGGTAACATAAAGGAAGGCCGGAGGTGAGAGTATGCAAATCTATTCGACGAGTGGCCAATGCAGTTGAAATATAAAAATATAATAATAAAGGCGACAAACGGCAAATGGAAGATGCAGGCTAAAAGACGCAACAACAGTTAGGCCCAAAAATGAGTGAAAAACTAACAAAACATGCCCTTTTAAAGGGCTCCATAAACTACAGTATGCCTTGGGCTGAGTTAACACTCCCCCAAGCTAACTTCTGCAGCAGAAATCGCTGCAGAAACAAACTATTTACAAACGGTGCTCTTAATATACACCAAAATTTACAGTTTTCACCTGTCGGGCAGCTTCATTCTTCGTTGTCATCGTTGTCGGACAATACTGGGTCCTCTCCGGGAAGTCGATGACCAAGCCTCCACACGGGTTGACTTCGCGAAGAACACCAATCTTCAGGGACCGCAGGACGGTTGCCGTCGTAAATGGCAAGGCCTCGATGACGCTGATGTCGTTGTTGACGGCGCGCAACCGTTCTCCAAAGGTGTTGGTGATTGGTTGCTGTTGAGCAATTGCCGCCAGTGTTTGGGCTGCCATTGTCCTTGTTGTCAGTGACGTGGCAACAACAGCTGTAGACCGCACTTTGCGACTGGCTTCCTCCACAGCCTGGCGGATGGCCTCCACTGCCGGCAATGACGGTTCACCATCCAACAGGATCTTGTCCACCGGGGTGGCACGAATAGTTCCATCGGCGATAAACTCGAGCGACGTCAGGTCCCAAAATCCGCAACGCTGCTGGCGCCGATAGCACCACGTCGGGGGTCATAAGCGCCTCAACCTCGAACGGCTCATTGAGTAGCACCGATGGGAGGTGCAGATACTTTTTGGCCAAATCCGTTGACCCAACGGCCCGCATCGCATCAGTGACGGATGAGGAATCTGTAAACAAGAAATCATTGATGCTGTTGACTTATAAGGATATCTGATCTCCAGACCTGAAATGTCAGAAAAAGAAGGTAGTTTACATAGCAGATTTATTGATTCCATTTGACCGACGACCTACAACGCGGAGTCCATGGGAATTCCAGGCGGCAGTCCTTGGGCGATAACACGTGTGGGGGGCGCCGGTGTACCTTCCGTCGGTGGATACGACGTGATTACGCTGACCTCGCCAGTCTTTTTGGTGTCCTTGACGGGTTTACCTTGACCAGCGTCGCGTAGTTCGGCGGCGGCCGCAGCAAAGCCGACAACGGAGTCGTCAACACCACTGCCGCAGCTAAAAACCCAATACTGATTACACAGACAGGATAACACAGTTGTGAGTGATCCGCCAGATGTTCAGCCAGAACTTCATCATCTAGATCAAACAGATCTGGGTGGAGAAGACCGTCGGTAGCCCCTACGGCATTATTTTGCCATGGGGGTGACGGATATTGGTTCCCTACCCGTGAGGAGTTGGATTAGCATAACGCCGTAAATTTCCACTTGCCCCCTGAGGAGAGTAACCAGAATTACCAAAGTTAGTCTCACCAGACAATGTTGAATTTCTATTCCGGCAGGCCCTGGCCCTGTGCACTCATAATTTTCGGCAATGCAGGCAGGGTCTCTCACATCCGTTAGTCAGGTGCGCCCTCGTTCAACAAAAATAGCAACGGCTGGCACCGGTGGCGGTGGCTGTGCTAGGGCCAGCGCTATCGGGATGTTGGGCCCGGCACATCTGTGAATGTGCCCCTGACGGGCGATCAGCAGCATTTTGGATGCATGTCGATGGCGATGGCGTCTGTGATGGCATTGAATTTCTCAGAGGCGGCGCCGATGGCTGAGCCATAAGTCCGACAACATGAGCCATAAGCCGGGCCATCTCCCATTGTAAACGTTGAATCTCATCGGACGGCCTTGCCGATGGACGTTGAGCGGTGCCCCTTTCATTCAACATTGACCTGATGTTATTGGCGGTCCTTTGTTCTGAAGAGAAAACAGCATTAGATGGGGCAGTATACCTAATCTCATCCCAAAAAATTTGTGATTCTGCATAACAGGCAGCTTTAAGAGTCTCCTCAAGAGTTGTGAACTCCCTGAACTTAATACCATCTCGAAGGACTGGTCTCAACCCTCTCAGAAAGATAGGTTTAATAATCAAATCCTTAACGTCAGTCGCGAGATCCAGATAAGCCACCCTGGACAGTCTCTTAAGGTGCTCAAGGTAGACTATCGCTGACTCAGTCGGCTTCTGCAGGCGATCTAGGATCAACTGCTGATGCAGATCTGAGTCACGCCCTACTGAAAAGTCTCTCCTTAGAAAAGCCGTGAACTCTTCGTAGCAGGTAGGCTGCGGAGTACCGCTGCTAAAGTCCCCGTAGGATGCGAGAGCAGGACCTGTGAGGCAAGACTCCAAAAATGCAATTTTATATGCATGATCCACTCCTGTTACCCCTTGAAGTGTAAAGAAGCGGGTCAAGTGGGATATAAAATCCATTATGGACTCACCAAAAGCACCTGAAAAGGCAGGAGGGGCCATGAAGCTGGACACAGGAGGGTGCCTTCTGCCATTCATAGCCTCCAGCTTTTGGTTGAGCGGTCCAAGGGCATTCTCAAATGCAGCTTGGACCTTACTCTCAATCTGTGAAGGTAGATCAACTTCTGACTTCATAGTTGAGAGTTCGTCTTCCTGTAAGGTAGCTAAGACTGATAATCGTGCCTCTGAAGCTATTAGATCAAACTGAATAGAGAGGGGCTCACTTGTCTGCTTAAGCTTAGTACTAAGGTGACAGGAACGTCTAGGTGTCTCTATTTTGTGAAAATGAAGTAAGTGTTACTTTTATAGCTGCGTGGCGAAGAGGCGCGGGAATTACGAGATCATTTGTGCAATGGCGTTTTGAGGCTGTAACTCTTGTTCTTTACAACAACTAGCGACCACTCAACGATGAGGCTAGAAAAGAACAAAGTTTTAGCTCTCAGAACGTCCAGAAGGAAAGATAGGTTGACTCAGAAGATATGATTTTTGAGATAAGAAAATTTATTGGGTGAAAAAAAGTTATTATAATTGGTGCTGACGTCAAAAGATGTGATATACACCACCAAGCACTCGGTGCTGACCTCAGGTAACTGGGATGTAGGTGCCATAGTCTCGTATTGCAGTGAGTATGCCAAAAAATAAGAGCCTATGACTACAGACTTCTTACGGCAATATAGGGCATCGCCGTTGCTGACCCCAGAATAAGACTGTAAAGTCTTAATTCCGATACTGGAATAGAGACTTATCATTGTGGACATCAGTAGATAGGGCCCTAACGCCAGCAACCTTGCTACAACAACATGGAGCATCGCCGTGGCTGACGTCATAAGGTAATAGCTGAGTCCCAGTTATCCTACAGCAATGATATGAGATGCAGTTGTTGCAGACGCCAGATGTGCGGTTCATAAGGCCTCACATCTCCGAACAACAATAGGGTGCATTGTTGTTGCTGACATCAAGGACTGAACTCGGAATAGCCGACCAATCCTAGTGAAACAACACAAGCCTCTGCTGTTGCAGACGTCAGAAAGACAGTGCCATACGGTCACCATCCTGCAATAACAACCTGTTACATTGCTATTGCTGTTGTCAGAGGTAGAGCCGGAGGGCCACCCACCCCTTAGAGCAACAGCAAGGGATGCAGCTGTTGCAGACGCAGGGGGAAGACACATCGAACCATCAACCCCTTAATGGCCACATGCTATGCGGCTATAACCTGGTGTCAAATTTTCCCCAGAGTTGATCCCCAAGAGTCATAAATTCCCATAGTCAAGTAAATAGAGTATTCTGCCTAAGTCTCCTCTGAGTTTTCTTTTTTTCCTTTTTTCCATTTTCTCTTTAATTTGGGCCTCCATCCACTGCGCGTGATCGGATAGGTTACTGTAGGGCGGTATGGCCTTTTGGTTACAGTACGACTGCAATTTGCACATACTCTAACTACAGTATACCTGGGTACAGTTACTTAAGGATCACAGCCCATGAGGTTTTCACAGCCCCTGAGGGTTTCGGGATCTCCGATCACGAGATACAGTACACCGTCCACTCTTTATTCTGGACGTCAAGTGTGGTCGTGATTTTTTATCTGTGTTCGGTATGTGTGTCAACACACTTTTTCAAAATTTTTCTTATCTTCACTGAGCACTAGCCAAGTTGCTCACCTTTCCGGCCAAACAAGCCAAAAATTATACTGTTGACACATATAACACCGTACTTAGCAGATCACATTGCTTATCTCCTGAGCCTCAACTTTTATTTTTATTTGCTTTACTTTTTATTTTCCAATCTTCTATGTGTAAGTGTGACCCAATTATAATAACTTTTTTTCACTCAACGAATTTTCTTATCTCAAAAATCATATCTTCTGAGTCAACCTGTCTTTCCTTCTGGCCGTTCTAAGAGCTAAAACTTTGTTCTTTCCTAGCCCCATCGTTGAGTGGTCGCTAGTTGTTGTAAAGAACAAGAGTTACAGCCTCAAAACGCCGAAAATGGGTGGAAAACTAACAAAACATGCCTTTTTCAAGGGCTCCATAAACTACAGTATGCCTTGGGCGGAGTTAACACTGCCCCAAGCTAACTTCTGCTGTGGAAATCGTTGCAGAAGATGCCTATGGTCACATAGACATTTTCCAGTTCACAACGTTAAGCATTGGGGCGAGTTTTCACTCTCCATGCTTAACATAGGAACGTCAACTAGTGAGAATTTCAAACTAGTCGTTTCACGTTGCGAAACCTCGCTAGTTTTTACTGATAAGAGGTGCACGTTGTCCTCCAATTACAGTGACGAGCTCGGAGAGCTTATCTCTAACGGAAATTCTTGACTAGCGGGTACATACCATAGTCCACGTGTATAACAAAATAATAAATCAAAATGGAAATAAAATGTGCGCAAATGAAACAGAAACGAAATACAAAAGTACACACATAAATTGCATGTAAAAATTATAAAAATGAAACATAAAATTGATGCAAATTACTGTAACACAAAACATAACCGAAAACATAAGAAAAATGTGATGTGAATCACATGACGTTCAATGAAATTCGTTGGCACGTGACACCTCTTCTCAAAGTACTCAACACTAGGGGACAGGTTCAAGGGTCAAACGCGGGTCCTAGGGACGACGGGGAAGGGGGTATGGTAATCCGAAAGCGATTCAGTGTGGAGGGTCCGCAGATGTGAGTCAGCGAGCAAGGATACAAAACGTTCTTCCAGGAGGCGACGGGGATTCTCGATCAACGGGCCATGGGGTAAACTCCTAGGCTGGAATACGGTAACATACGAAGGCAAGGGACACCGAAGGGGAATATGTAAATTTATCAAGAAAGGCGGCAGACACAGGCAAAACATGTAAATTTATAATAAAGATGTTGAGGAACATGGAGTTGTAAGCTAAAAACGCAGAAGATGGTTTAGGCCCAGAAATGAGTGCAAAACTAAAGAGACAGGCCCTTTTAAAATGCCCTGTAATCTACAGTATGCCTTGGGTGGAGCTAAGACACACCCAAGCTAACTTCTACAGCGGAAATTGCTGCAGAAGATGCCTATGGTCACATAGACATTTTCCAGTTCACTATGTCAAGCATTGGGGCGAGATTCACTCTCCATGCTAAACATATGAACCTCATCTAGAGAGAATTTCCAACTAGGTGTTTCATGTTGCGAAACGTCGCTAGTTTTTTCTGATAAGAGGTGCACATTGTGCTCCAAATATAGCAATGAGCTCGGAGAGCTTATCTTTAACAGAAATTCTGACTAGCGGGTTACATACCATAGTCTGTGTGCGCAACGGAAAAATAATTAATCGAAATGGAAATAAAAGTGTGAAAATGAAACAGAAACGAAACACAACAAGTACACACAGAAATTGCATGTAAAATATAAAAATGAAACGCAAAATTAATGTAAGTTAATGTAAAGCAAAAAGTGATGAAAAACATAACGAAAATGCATAATGTGAATCAAGTGACATTGGGTGAAATTTGTCAGCAAGTGACATCAAATTGACCCTGTCGCAGTGAGTGACAGGCTGTGACACCAGTTGGGTGCCCCTTTACCTACTTTTGGGAACCTAACCCAGCTAGTACTGGCTATAGGAGATCCCATAGGCACTCTGGTGTTGCTCTGAGGATACTGCTGTAGAATAATGGACAATGCTACCAGGTTAGGGGTGACAATCATACATGCACATGGGGGGGTTTGGGGGGGTTTTGACCCCCCGCGGATTCTTGCTGACCCCCAGCAGATTTGACTCGCCTAGCAATGATTGAGAAGTTGATGAAGAAAAATGATCAAGAGAGAAGAGAAAGTCGTCATGAAAATGGACATGATGCTGTGGTTTAGCAATTTTTTTAAAGAACACATACTTGATTCGGAAAGAGTAACATTAAAAGTTTGAAAAGTGCTGTATAAGCAAATTATTTAACATATCTGACTAATATATCTGTAAGAATATGCTGCTTGGATGTTAGAAAATCTTTCTAAGACCTTTCTTTTCATTATCAAGAATGAAAAAAAAAATTATTCCACTACCCCCCCCCCCCCACGTCCTGGCTGACCCCCAGTAGAATTTGCATGCTGTGCATTGTCACATCAAGTGAAGTTGGAGCCATGTCACATTAGACGAAAAGTGACCAATCACATTGTTGGAAAAATCCATGCTATATTGATAGAAAAATACGGCCATCTCACTGTGAGTGACATGCTGTGACCCCATTGAGTGGCTCGCTTATTTCATTTACGGAACCTGACCCAGCTATTGCTGGCTATAGGAAGGCCTACAGGGTACCCTGGTCCCATCCTGGGGTGCTGCTGTAGAGTAATGGACAATGCCGCCAGGTCAGGGGTGGCAATCCCTGGTCCCATTCAGTATGAAAGATGGAAAAGGTCATTCTAGGAATTAAATAATTTGAGGGATCTGATTGTAAACCAAAATCCCCTTTTTAGCCCTTACCCAAGGGGAACAAGGGCCCTTTTAAATGAGGGAAAAACTCAAGGGAAAACGGACTTAAAAATGGTTTTCCAAAATACACCCTCAACACCTGAGAAGACTTACCTAGTCCTGCTTCTCAAACTATGATTTGAGGAAGGGATATGGGTCCCTGGTTTTTCCATTGGGGATCGGCGAATGGGGGAAATGGTCCACTCTGTTTGGTGACTAGTGAAGGCAGGAGGTCGGGGTGACTCTCTTTTAATTTGATGTAAGGGTATGGACAGGTACCTGGCACAAGGTAGGCGATGGGTGTTTATGCAAATTGGGCGAGGGATGCAAGGGGAATACCAATATTCAAATTTATTATAAAATAATAATTGGTGGATGCGGACTAAAAGAGAAAGTCGGATGTGAGCACTGAACCCAGAGAATGAGCACAAAACTAATGAAACAAGCGTTTTAAGTACCTCATAGGAATACATTATGGCCTGGGTGGAGCTTATGATGCCCAAGCTAACTTCTGTAGAGGAAAATGGTGCAGAAGATGCCTATGGTCACATAGACATTTTCCAGTTCGAATACCTTTAGCATTGAGAATGAGTTTCATTCCCACGCTAAACATATGAACGTCTTTAATGAAAACTTCTCAAGTAGTCATTTTGCATCGCAAAAACATTGCTAGTTTTTACTGATAAGAGGTGCATGTAATGCTCCAATTATGGCCATGAGCTCATAGAGCTCGTTTGGCGGAAGTTCTGATTAAAGGGGCATACTGTAGCCTACCTGCGGAAAGAAAAACAACAAAAACGCCACAAAAATGACATACAAAATGCATGTAAAACATAATGAATGAAACGAAATAAAAGTAAATGACTGTCAAATGGAAAGTGGCAAAAAACATGAAATATCAGCATGATGGAAATCACATGACATTTGGGAAAAATTGATCGGCAGGTGACAGCATGTATGGTGACAATTCCTGGGTCCTGCTCAGTGTGAACAGGGACAAGGTCATCCATGAAATGACCCAACTCTGGGACCCGATTGTAAACCAAAAGATCCTTTTTTAGCCCAAACCTGAGGGGAAAGAGCCCTATTTCTCTGGGGAAAACTCAGGGGAAACTGACTTAGAAAGGGTTCTCCAAAAATATACCCACAACAATTATTCAGTGAGAAGACTCACCTAGACCTGTTTCAGCAAACTTATTGACGAACGGGGGATGGGGTCCCTGGGTTGGTGATTTGGTTGATGAATGGGTGGGGGCTCCTCGGACTGGATTCCTCGACTGACAAAAACACTGGAGGCTGGGGGTGACTCTTTTTATTCGAATAAGAATGGGGATAATGGGCACAATGGACAGCAATTAATTTATGTAAGTTAGGTGGTGGATGAGACGTGGGATAAAATATGTAAATTTATTTAAAGAAGGCCATGGATGCAAGAGCTAAAAACAAGATTAAAATGGGGTGAACCCGAAAATGAGCAAAGAATAAGAATGACATGTCCTTTTAAAGACTCTGTCAGCTACAGTACTGACCTGGGCGGAGTTCTGGATGACCGAGCTAACTTCTGCAGCTAGACAGGATGCAGAAGATGCCTATGAGCACATAGACATTTTCTAGTTTGAATGTATATGACATTGAATCCAACTTTAGTGCCTATGCTAAGCAAACAAACGTCCTCAGCAAAATCCTCTCAGCTAGTTGTTTTGTGTAGCAAAAGTGATGCTAATTTTGCTGAATAGAGGGGCATGGAATGCACCCATAATAGCCATGAGTTAGTGGAGTATGTTTTGGTGGAAGTTTTTAGCTAAAGGGCATACTGTAGCCTGTGTGCAAAAAGAAACAAAATAAATCAAATACAATAAAACAAAACAGAAAAATGCATGTGCAAAATAATGAACTTAACCAAATAAAAGTAAATGATTATGAAATAAAAGTGGCGAACAAAACAAAGTATCAACATAATGAGGATCACGTGATGTTGGAAAATTAATCAGCATGTGACACCATTAACAGGTTAATAAATAACCATTTTAATTGGAATTCAGTCAGAATACCAAATTTTTGGGTGTTTTGTGAAAACCAAGTATTTTTATGACTCTTTGGCACATGAGCATGACTCTTTTGACCATTTTTCTTATTTTAAAGAAAAATTTAGCGAAAAACTTTTAGATGGAGACCCAGCCCTGACAATGGGTACTGATGGGCTTGGGCCGTATTCATAAAGGATGCTAAACTCTTTAGACCAACCTAAGACCAGCCTACATTCAGACTGGGCTGTAACATTAGGGGTGGTGTTTTGAGGGATGTAGCACAGTGTTACATTAAATGGGAAAGTCATGTCATGTTAGGTGTGTCAAATTAAGTGAAATTGGAGCCAGGTCACATTGAGTGATAATGTAATCTGTCACATTGATGGAAAAATCCATGCGATATTGATAGAAAAATACAGCCATGTCACTGTGAGTGACATGCTGTGACCCCATTGGGTGGCTTGCTTATTTCATTTCAGGAACCTGACCCAGCTAGTACTAGCTATAGGAAGGCCTATAGGGTACTCTGGTGCTGTCCTGGGGTTCTGCTGTAGAGTAATGGACAACGCTGCAAAGTCAGGGGTGGCAATCCCTGGTCCCATTCAGTATGAAAGATGGATAAGGTCACTCAAGGAATGACCTGATATAGGGGACCCGATTGTAAACCAAAATCCCCTTTTTAGACCTAACCCAAAAGAAACAAGGGCCCTTCTAACTGAGGGAAGACTCAAGGGAAAACCAGCTTGAGAAAGGGTTCCCCAAAATACACCCTCAACAATAATAATCCCCTGAGAAGACATACCTAGTCTTGCTCCAAAACTATGATTGGACGAAGGGGGGATGGATCCCTGGTAGCTTCGGATAGCAGTCAGCAAATGGGGGAAATGATCCACTCGGTTCAGCGATGGGTTAACACGGGAGATCCGGGGGCGACGCTCTGGTACTCAACAAATGGGAAGGTGGGGGTGACCGGGCCAGCGATGTAGGTGACGGGGGATATTCCTATAGGAGTATGGGTGCAGACACAGAGGGCTATAAATGATATTCAAATTTATTTGAGTACTGTAGGGCCGTGGATGCAATACAATATAACAAAAATATGTAAATTTGACGGCAACTGATGCGGAGCTAAGACAAAAAGGCAAAAGTGGGAGAACCCAAAAGTGAGTACAAAACTAACAAAACAGGCCCTTTCAGGGACCTCGTAGGCCTACAGTATGGCCTGGGTGGAGCTTACAATGCCCAAGCTTTCTGCAGAGGGAAATGGTGCAGAACATGCCTATGCTCACATGGACATTTTCCAGTTTGAATACGTTTAGCATTGGGAATGAGTTTCATTCCCATGCTAAACATATGAATGTCTTTGATGAGAACTTCTTAACTAGTCGTTTTGCGTTGCAAAAACGTTGCTAGTTTTTACTGACAAGAGGTAATCGTTGATACTTCTTGCAGAAGAAGATCGAGTTGAAGGCCAAAAATAGTTGGCGCTAGCCTTTCTTAGTCAAGAAGAGGCCAGTGCACATGCATTCCTGTAGAGACGCAGGAAGAAGGCTTCTGGAGGGACACCGACTCTATTTGCTAGAGTTGCTAGAGTCGTTTGTCAAGTACATAAATATCTACAAAAAGATGGGAATATGAAAGCGGGCAAATAGAATAATAAACGAGCATACTGTACAAGATATAAGGTATACTGCAATATCACATGAGCGGCTGTCCATGACAGGGCCAAAGTTTTTTTTAAAGTTTTTTGGGTGTCTAGATGAAGACCACAGTCTATAGATTCCGGGCTGTGAGAAAAAAACTAGCAGAAACTGTGATATTACTAATAGAATCAAATATAAGTAGGCATAACTCTATAAAAAATTAAGATGAACTTTTTGAAAGATGTTTTGGCGTCGGTCCCAGGGATATCTACAGATCGATGCCCAGTTTGTCACATTCTGGAAATAATTCAAATGCCCAGAGAAAATGTTTCCCAAACAGTAACTTTTTATAATTGGTCATTTATTGGCGTGTGAATAGCGTTTTTTGAAAAATGTGTGGCTTCTGCGTGACAATTTTTATCCTTTAAAAGTTGCAGCCTTTCCGGCTTAGCACGATGAACTAGACCAAAGCTAGGAATAATCCATGCGAATTGTCCGCCCAGTACATCTTTTGTTTTTTGCGCTATTATAAGCAGAGGAAAAGAAAGAAAACATGCTGAAAATTTCCACTTTTTGTCTCGGAAAAAATTTTTTCTTAGTCAAAATTTTTTTCCTGTTTCGGAATATTTTTTCTGCTGCGAAGTAAAAATTTTTCGGGATGAAGTTTTTTTCTCGGCGAAAAAAAATTTTTCTAAGGCAAAATTTTTTTTGTTTATTTTGCCAATCTTAGCTGGCGCAGGTGCCCGAGAGCGACAAGTGCTATTACCGTAACTTGGTCCAGTTGCCGGTCTTGCCCGATGCAGGTGCCCAAGACCGGCAAAATCAAAATTTCAATTTTTCATCACAGAAAAAGTTTTTTCGGTCGAAATTTTTTTTCGTGTGCCAAATGAAAATTTTCTGGCTCAAAATTCGTTTTTCTTGGTGAAAATTTTTTTTTGTTGATTTTGCTGGTCTCGTCCACCGCACATATGAACAACTTGTTTTTCAGACAACCTGCTTTATATCTATAGTCTGTTTTTTACGAAATGCATCCAAATAAAAAAGGACACAAATCAGTACTGTCGTCAAAATCGTTTACATGGAGCTCTTATCGCAAAATTTTTCACTTGAAAAATTGTTAAAGGTGGTTTACAAATTTCCAGTTCTATATGGTATACTGTCTATCAAAGAATCGTGAAAATCTGTAATACTACTTGCTTTCCACTTTCATTTCAAGAAAAACAGACTATAGACTGTATACGTATTATGTACATAAAAATTAACAATCTTTTATGAAAGGCAAAAAGTTATCTTGCTAGTCTAACGGCTTTAACATCGCCGGATATGAAAAATACGAAGTTGTTTCGACTTTTTGAGTTAATTAGATTTAAAAATAAACCACTCGCACGGCTAAATTTTTTGGCTATTCATACAATTTTTAAGCTCAAGCTCGATGCCTCCACCGGGTCTCATAACCAAATCGACGTTTTCGGGAATGTCTTCAATATTCCTGCACGATTTGATTTCGAAACGTCGTAAAATCCAGCACAGAATCGTTTTGAGCATCATCATAGCGAATCTTTGACCTGAAAATTTAAAAATTTTGTACTTGTGAATTAAGCATTTATGAAAAATGATCAATATCAAACACCTATGCAATTTCTAGGTCCGGCCGAAAACGGAACGTACGCGAATGGGTGTCGACCGGCGGAATTTGCGGACGAAAAACGGTCCGGGTCGAATTTTTCCGGTTCGGCCCGAAAATCCGGATCTCGATGTATCATATACGGCCATATGAAGACTTCCACACCGGCGGGTAACGTTTTTCCATCTGAAAAATGCATTTGTGAACTATGCAGGGTCAACAGGGTGTCCGAAAACAGTATCGACAGATTGTGCTTTTGGATACAGTTTCGCGGTAACCTGCAGCATTATATTTCTTGATTGTGGAAAAATCGACTAGAGTGGTTTCCAAAGTAGACGACAAAGTTGTATAGAAGTTACTGTAATCTAGGTGGGAACAAGATCTTTGATAATGGATGCTCTCGAAACACATTATCTATTTTTATAGAAATATTTCTAAATTACAGAAGCCAAAGCAAGTAAAATTAAGTATAAAAATTAAAATTGAAAAAATAAAATTAAATTAAAATTAAAATTAAAATAAATCAAAAATTAAAAAATTAAGTAAAAGTAAATTTGTATATTTCTATGATTCTCTGCCAAATCATAAGTTCCATAGCACTGACGCTTTTAAGCATGCTCAACTCGGCTCTATTAATTTTTGAATAGAAAATCTTATTTTAAAATATGGCATACGAGAAGAGTTACTTGAAAAAAATCGTTACGTTTGAAAATAATGCACAACATTTTTTCAAGATGCATCGCGAAAAAATCAAGATGTTAAGGTTTTTCTGTGTTCGACTTTCTTTTCAAGTGCATGGAAATTTTCTCAAGTGCATCGCAGTTTTTTCAAGATAATCTTGAAAAAAATCAAGATCCAATCTTGAAAAAAATCATGACCCCATCTTTAAAAAATTAAGATGGGCGGTAAATCAAAGGATGGAAACTAGCCAATGAAATCCTACGTCTACAGTAAACTTGGAAATGGATTTCCGAGGTGACGGCTTGCTGGCGGAGGGCGCCACTGATTTTCACGGCGGTCGACTGAGGGGAGGGTTATTTTGTACGGGGAATCCGATACACATATTATTTTTTCGTAAAATTGTTTATCTTTCATGATTTTTCAGAAAAACGTCAATAATGCTTGTTTTTCACCCAAAATCAAGAAATTTCGGAACAGGATCCAAACTTTTGTTTCTTTTTTGAGTTCCTGAGCAGGTAGAGAATGACCGTAGAACAGCTGACGAAGTCTAAAATTTTGATTATTTTTCGGATTTACTGCATTTTGGACAAAAACAAGTTTTTTTGATATTTTTTCTGAAAAATCTCGAAAAATAAAAATTTTTATGTAAAACCAATATGTCCATCGGATTACCCGTGCAGGCATAGACCACATGCTGTAAACTAAGGGTGTTCTCTAACAGCAAGCCGTGACCTCAGAAATCCACTAAGGCTTCCCGTAAGCATAGGAGACGGTGCAACGCGGTTGATTAGTTAGTTTTCATCCTTTGATGTGCCGCCCATCTTGATTTTTTTCAGGACGAGATCTTGATTTTTTTTCAAGATGCGATCAGAATTTTTTTCCGAGATGGAATCTCGAATATTTTTAAGATAGCGATTTTTTCAAGATTATCTTGAAAAAAATACGATGCGCTTGAAAAAATTGCGACGTTCTTGAAAAAATTGAACATGGAAAACTTTAACATCTTGATTTTTTTGCGAAGCATCTTGAAATTTTTGTGATACATTTTGAGAAAAATTTTATACATCCGCAGTAAAAGCTGTTTGTAGACGACTTAAAGAACAGCAACAAGCTGTATATTCCAAACTAACCAATTTGAAGTTCTTCCGACAAAGTACGGCCAAACATTGGAACTGGTGGACTGAGCCTTAAACATTCCTTGATGGTCATTTCCAAATAAACCATGCTTTTTAGATCGTCGGTAGTCACTTCTCGTTCTTGACGGTCGAAAATTTCATCCATTTCTTGGTGCAACTTTTCTTGAACTTTTGGTTGGGACCCGATCCATTGGAGGCACCAATTGAGCGCCGATAAAGTCGTATCGTGTCCCTGAAATCAACCATGGTGCATCCGGAGCATACATTCGTCAATTAAAATCTTATACTTCAAACATAAAAGTGTCCACTTCTTCTTGAACGTCGTCCAGATTCAAAGCTCCATCTTTTACCATCAAGAGTAATAAATCCAAAAAAGCTAATCTGCGTTTCTGTAGAGACGATGAATCTTCGTCGAAATGCGCATCATTTTCTGACAATTGGTTCCATTTATCTTCTATGATCTGAACAGAAAAAGTGGACTGAACTCTGAAAACCTTGAAACAGTATATGCAGGGTAAAGTATACACCACAGTTTCTAGATTCTATAATTTTCAGTCAGACTAAACAGTAGAGTAGTTCTAAAAATAAATCTTCAGCGACATTCCTCAATTAAGAAATTCTATACATGTTTTGGTGTGTTTCCGCCGATTTTAGTGAATTTCGTAATGTTGTGTCAATCTTGGAGAAACGCCCTCAGGCACACACCCGACTAAATGTAGCTGACCATTCCAAGGTAATTACTGTAGGTTCCAGATTCAGTAGGTGTGTGTGTGTGTGCGTGTGTGTGTGACTTTTTTCATTATTAATTACTGCTCCCCATGCCTTTAGTCTTGTTTTTGTCTGCCCCGGAGATTTTCCATTGACCACATCCACGCTGGGTATTTTTTATTATCATACTAGTACTATTGTGTAATCGTCGTTTTGTGTAGTAAGTGTACATTTTGTGCAGGTAAAATCGTAAGGAGAGCCTCGCTCCTTTTCGAAGATAATAATTGGTTTTAACTCAAATTGGGAAACCAAAGGTTTACCAATTTGGGCCTTCATTATTGGGTATAAGTTGTTCTCTTTCTCACCAATGTCAGGTAAGCATTCGGTGGTTGAAAGTCTGTGCATTAAGGTCGATCCCTGGCTATCTCTCCTGCTGAATCTTATTCTCTTCTGACTCACATACTAGGACAGGTAACAGCCCAAAGGATTCTTAACCCCCCCCCCCCATTCAATTTGAAATATAACATACACAAAATGTTTGTCTCATTGCCCAAATCCACGAGGTGGACATACATGCACATATGGGGTAGGGGGTAAATCCTCCCACCTGAGACTGAGCACCACCTCTGTCCCAAAAAATCGTAAAACACACCCCTAAACTTTTTGCAAGATAGCTTTTGTGTTGATATTCATGCATATTCTGTATGAATAACAAGCTTGGTAAACTGTTTTTTGGTTTTTTACTCGCCAACTCCCTACCTCCTCGATAAAAAGTTCAAGAACCCCTCCCCCTAGAAAATTCTTGCCCAGCATGTCTGCTGGCCACTGTGCCAGAAAACTAACACTCGGTGAGGGGCTCAAACTCTTGACTTTCTGCATATGAGGCCGACACACTACCAACTGTGCTAACTGAGCCAGGTACCACTACAACACCCTTCCCCCTTAGAAAAGGAGCCCTGGATGGTCACCATTGTCATATGCCCAAATCCATGAAGCTGGTGCATCAGAAAAATAATGCACAGTGAGGGCCTCGTACTCTCGACTTTCTGCATACAATGCAGATGTTCTACCAACTGGGCTAACTGAGTAAAATGGATGGTTTGGAAATTGGTGAGTGAGAGGCATGCCAGGTCATGAACAGCTGGACACACCACTACAACATTTTTAGTAAACAGCATATACCTAATGCATGCAAATTTTTTGTGTGCCAAAAGTATATCTCACACAAATTGCCATTCATGCAGAGGACTGAATTATAGCAGGTAGCTCATAACCTCTTGCTAGGAAGTTGCCTTTCCTGTTATATATCATTAAAAAGCTTATAGAAATTGAAATTGATTGATATATTATGGCTGGTCAATACGATACCTTGCATGCGAGCTAATGTGATGCAACAGCTCTTGAAAAAAGCAAACATCGAATTTGGGGGTAACAATACTCGGAGCTACTTTAGAGGACAAAGTGGATGCTAAAATGCTTGCTGAAACTGGACGATATTGATATGAAACTTTGCATTGGAATGTGAAAATCTATTGAAAAGTCTTGAAATTTGTGAAAAACATTTTTGATTTGTGTTTTTCTTACTCTGCTTGTTTCAAAGCATTTTCTTATGCTAATGAAAAATACACTGATTACTATACTCCATTCATTTTGAAATAATCCATGCTGCAAAGTTGCAGTTAAGCTTTTATTCAAAATTACGAAGGGCTCATTTGACTCTATTCAATAAATTTCTATTTTATAATACAGGCTACTTGTGCCAGGGTTGCCATTGGTGCACATGTTCAGCTTGCAGCATCGATGCACAGGCAGTAGGATGTGGCGAGAAGTGGTGAAAAAAAATAAATTTACATAGATTTATGTTGCCACTATTTCATGTGTTTTCGGTGATATTTTTATTATGGTTAATTTGGAGTTGGTATGCGTCGTCATTCGCTTTATATTACATTTTTGGCTTTACTTTATTGGCGACGCCACATCATTTTCCCAATACAATTTTTAATGGTAACTAGTTTTGTCTTGTGAGCATAGTGGAGGATTTATTAAGATTAGGAGTGGAGACTTGGGTAGGAGCTTCTGAGGTACGTGCCAAGGTGTTCTGCCTGAGGTTTAGTGAAGTACTGGCGTGTATCTGGTGAAACGTGTGAGAGAGTTTCAGGTTGTTGTTTTTGTTAGGCTGTAGTCAGAACTGTTGCAACTTCCTTTGTATAAACCCAAAGGTCGGTTACATCATTCCTCACCCACAGCAGCCTAACACTTGATTATCACTCTTTTCAACTATTTCAAGATTATCGAAATTGAGTTTTTGATCTCTAGTAGGGCTGCGTTTACCAAAACTCTGACTGCTGCGTCAATCATTTCAGAATGAATGGAGTATAAGTTTGATATCAATAAATTCTGTTTTGAATTCTTAATTAAGCAATTAGAGTTAAGCAATTATAAGGTTATAAATAAATATAAATAAACAATATAAAGGCTCCACCAACTCCACTTGTGAAAACCACATGTGAAATCTTACTTACTTTTTTGGTTTTCCCTGCATCTAGCATTTTAAATTACATGTACTACAAAAACAAACTCCATTAGCAGTGTCTCAAAAATGTCTCTCGATCTATCGTAGGCTAGTAAAACCTACTATAGTCTGTTTTTCTTGAAATGCTTCTAAATAATGAAAGTGAAAAGCAAGTAGTATTTTAGATTTTCACGATTTGCTGATAAACAATATATCACATAGGACTGGAAATTTGTGAGCATACTGACCTAACTTTTAACAATTTTTCGAGTGAAAAGTTTTACTGTAAGAGCTCTATGTAAATGCTCTATGTAAACGATTTTGATTTGCGTCACTTTTCTATTTGGAGGCATTTTATAAAAAACAGACTATATATTCTTGAACTTCTAATTTTTTTCCAAAAATAATTTTTTTTTCCAAAACAACCAAAAATAAAAAAACACTTTAGATCCGTCAGCTCATTTTCCAGGGTTTATTGAACCAAGAAACACTGCCCAGAAGATATGTTTGATTGTGATCGACCTATCCTTTTGTCGAGAAGATTCATTTTTGGGCACACTGTAAACACATCTATGGTCTGTTTTTCTTGAAATGCTTCTAAACAATGAAAGTGGAAAGCAAGTAGTATTTCAGATTTTCACGATTTTCTGGCAAACAGTATATCATATAGGACTAGAAATTTGTGAGCATACTGACCTAACCTTCAACAATTTTTCGAGTGAAAAATTTTACAGTAAGAGCTCTATGTAAACGATTTTGACGACAGTAATGATTTGTGTCACTTTTCTATTTGGAAGCATTTGATAAAAAACAGATTATAAATTCATTTCTTCCTTCAAAAGTAGTCTCCTCACTTTCCTGGAATAGGTTAGCAAAATGTGCAAACATTCCTGAAATTCTTTTCCACGACCAATAAGTTGAAATAGACGTTTATTCCAACACCAAGGCTTCCTGGTTGCATCGAATACAATTTCGGTCGCTCTGGAAAATTTTGATTTGAAATGTCAGATTTTGGAGAAACGAAATCATGGCTAACTTGTGCACTGCTGTAACGTAGTCGGAATCGCCATTTTCTTGTGAATTTATACTCTGGCCCATAGCCGTTTCGACGATGATATCCAATGTGCACAATGTCAGAAATTTGGAAACGTTGACTCTTGGACGCAATTCCATTTGTTTGGATAAAATGTTGACTAAAATTTCGGCTTGTTTGTTAAAAACGACTAGAAAATCTTTTAAAATATCGTAGTGGAATGTCGGAGTTAGCAATTTTCGCCTGCCGCGCCATTTTTCACCGTAACTAGAAAACGCCAGTTGATGTTGAAAAGGTGATTGTGAAACTGCACTGTACTAACGGAATACGAGAAGGGCAACTTGAAAAAATTGTTACTAATTGAAAAAATTTGTTACCACTTGAAAAAAAAATTGTTACCTTTGAACATGATGCACAACATTTTTGCGAGATGCATCGCAGAAAAATAAGGATGTTAGAGAAGTTTGACTTTTTTCAAGTGCGTCGCATTTTTTTCAAGATAAATCTTCAGAAAAGATTCAGATCCCATCTTAAGAAAAATCAAGATGGGCGGCACATAAAAAAACAAAAATTTCTTATACTAGCCAATCGAAGGCGTTGCTCCGTCCTATGTTTATATATATATACGGGAACCTTACAAAGTGGATTTCTGAGGTCAGGGCTAGCTGGCGAAGGGCGCCCTAGGTTCTACGGCGAGTGGCAGAGGAGGGGGATTATTCTGCACGGGTAATCCGATGGACATATTGGTTTTTCATAAAAGTTTTTATTTTTTGAGATTTTTCAGAAGAACGTCAAAATTCTTGTTTTTCATCCAAGACACGGTAATTTCGGATAAAGATCCAAATTTTCGTTCCCATGTCGGGTTCTTGAGCAGGTAGAGAATGGCCTTAGAACAGCCGGCAGAGTCCAAAATTCTTATTATTATCGGAAATTACCGCTTTTCGGGTGAAAAAGAAGCATTTTTGACCTTTTCCTCAAAAATCTCGGAAAATAAAATTTTTTATGAAAAATCAATATGTCCATTGGACTCCCCGTGCAAACCCCCCCCCCTGAGCCAAGCCCTTCTGCCAACCCCGTAAAAACCAAGGGCGCCCTCCTCCAGCAAACCGTGACCTCAGAAATCTACTTTGAAGGGTCCCGTTTATATAAACATTAGAGGCGGAGCAATGCTTTTGATTCGCTAGTTTCAGAAATTTTCATCCATTGATGTGGCGCATGTCTTGATTTTTTCAAAGGTTATTTTGAAAAAAATGCGATGCACTTGAAAAAATTGTGATGCATTTGAAAAGAAAGTCGAACGTCGGAAAAATCTTACATTTTGATTTTTTGCGGAGCATCTTGAAATATTTTGCCATGTATCTTGAAAAGATGTTGTGCATCATGTTCGAAGGTAACAAATTTTTTCAAGTGGTCCCTCTCGTATTGCGTACTCACCTAGTTAACAGTCCCATTTTTAGCCATGGATGAAGCAAATTGTATTGGCGTCCTTTCTGGATATTTTTCGTACTCGTGAATATAATCTCGGCTTCTTTGGCACCAAAAATTAATAGGAAAGCGTGATTGAACAGCCAAACACGCACGATCTTGGCGTTGAAAAGTTTGCCGTAACTTTTCATATGAGCGAAATAATCTGGATAGAAAAATTATGCATTCTACTGTAGTTTTTTCTCTAAAGTCATTTAGAAACGAGCAAGATGACATTTTTTTACATTCTACCAAAAAAAAGAAAATGGTCAGTATGCTTTCTGATGACCAAATGTGATGTGTTGTGTAGATATCAAGATTTTCCTTTTCTTCCTTTTCCAACAATTTTTGTGCAAAATCTTACTTTCCATACTATTTATTGTGTTGGGTTGGGAAAAGTACTTTTGGGTTTTTCATCCATTTTTTATTTTGATGAATGTCCTGGAAACTCAGAGCAAATTATCATGTAAAATTATGTTTTCCGATATTTATGCACTTAATGGTTTTTACAAAAAGTTTTAAGTTTTGTTAAGTTTTTTACTCATAAGCTTATAGGTCTCAGCAGGGCCGTGCGCAGGATTTTTTCATGGGGGGCGGACTAAGTTTTTTTACTGAATAGTCCCATAAAATGTTGATTTTACGCGATACACTGTGTGCATGCTGCCTCAATGGGGGGGGGGCAGCCCCCTCCCTTCGTGCACGGCCCTGAGTCTCAGTCTAAGCCCAAGGCTAAGCCTAGTCTAGGCCTAGGCCTAAGTTCAAGACTAAGCCTAACCCTAAACCTAAGCCTAGTGTGTGTAAATCTTAGAAAACTTTAAAAAATTCGATAGACCATAAAGTGCATAAGTGCCAATTATTTATTTTATTCCAAGAGTAACTGCAGTAATTCAACAGATGTATGTAGATTTTCCACTATTCCTACTTGATTAAATTCTTGATTTGTACATACCAGTTTCCAAAACTTAGGAAAAAAGTTATTTTAGTATCAAATATAATCTCCTCATGCTTTTAAATGAAAAACTGTGAATCAAGCACTATTTTTACTACTTCCTGTTCAACCAGGCAGCATTAATTTTTGACTTTTTTCAATTTTGAAGCATTTTTCAAGAAACAGACTGAAGTGGTACAGTTTTAAATTATTTTCCGTAGCACCAAAGTCTACTCACTGTATTTGATTTCAGTGATTCTGGTTCAGAGGTTCTCCAATCCTTACATTAGGTAGAATCATATATGTAATTGGGGGAAGTGCCACTGGAATAACCCACCAGAAATATTCGGCGATATGGCTAGTCATTGGGTGATCTCCTTACAGGATTTACCACTCATTTGACTAGCCATATGGTAGTCATAGGGACCACGTACTCTTGGTCGGAAGGAAAATGTCAATTCTGAACGAAAAATGATTATTTTTGAACAAAAAAATGGTAAAAAATGTCAATTTTCTCAGCGATTAGCGCAACAAATACATTTTTCAGGTTTTTTAGCCAAGAATTATTATTTTTTGAACCATTTTTCGAACCTTTTTTGTGAAAAATATTCGTGAAAAAATATTTTTTTCTGTCGTTATTCTTCTTGAGATTTTTTAAATTAAATTCAAAACTTTTTATGAAATAATGTGACTTTGATTCCTCAAAAGTCTTTTTCGATTACTAGAAAATCCCACTTGTTAGGACAAATGAACTACAGAACCGCTAGATTTTGGACAATCAGAGATTTTGTGGTAGTCTTTTTTCGGCTACTGATGCAGTAAGTAGTTCAAGGTTTGATTTCATAAAAGAAACTCAAGATCCGGCTGAGCAGTGCAGTGCTATACCTTAACTCTTTATGTCATACCATCATCGTAAGGTGAAGCTCAGCTGCAGCTTAGTTCATACACAAAGCATATGGAGAAAGTTCGGTCGTAGCTTGAACTGCAGCTTAGCATCAATGTTACAACATACGGAGTTGCACAACAACATCCAAGCTGCAGCTGAGCTACCCCTTAACGGCAATGGTTTAACATACAGAGATAAGCTGCAGCTTAAGCAAAAGCTCAGTTGAAGCATAACTCTCTTTGAAAAAACTTAGAACAGGGCCCAGTAGTCTAATGGACTGCAGAAAATACAGACTATAGTTCTATCAAAAAGGGGTTATTCCGTGTTTACATTTCTTGCATATCAAGCAACTAAGCATTGCCAAGTGAGAACAATGGTCGGAAAAAAGTGTCTGTCATCGATTTGATTGGTCGAAAAATGTAGTTTACTGCTTCCTAAGCCTAAGCCCAAGCCCAAATCCAAGCCTAAGCCTGAGTCTAAGTCTAAGCCTAAACCCAAACCTAAGACTAAGCCAGAAAATGTGTCGGAAGAAAATCGAAAAAATTGATACATTTTTTCAACCAATCAAATTGATGAAAAATGTCGGTCTAAAATTACCATTGTCCCCAAATTTATGCAAATTTTCGCTGTAGAGAAGGTCTTAAAGGAAAACAAGCAGTTGTAACATCCTTTTGATTGCTTGGGGAACGCATTTCATTATGTGAGATTTCAGAATCTACGCTTTACCTCATCATAAAAAAGAAACAAAACAATACAAATATCGCATGATTATAGTCTGTTTTTCTTGGCTTTTAATAATAGAAATGGGGATCAAGTACCTACTTTTTCATATTTTCATAATTTTCTGTTTGTCGTAGAGGACTACAAATTAGTGGGAGCACACTTAAGGCTGTATTTACAAGTGGATCGTTGCTCGGACCATTTGTTTGGGAAGGATCTGATGCGACATGCAAAATCTACACTTGACTTATGGAATACCTTACCCGCAGTGGTCTCATGCTGCAGCTCCAGACAATTTCCAATAATCGGATAGGCCTTGGGTCCGGAGAATTGGTCGATTAATATTTTGTTTCGCGAGTAACTCCTTGTCCATCGATAAAACCACAAAGCCAAAATGGAAAATACGACAACGATCAAAGTGTACATTTTTTTGAAGTGTTTATGATAAGACAGGAAATTTATACCAGAAACGAAAAGAGGAAGAAACGAACCAAAAGATAAAACGCCGTTGTTTATATTTTTGGCGAAGAAGTTTGTTGTCAATAATAAAGTAATCGATCAATATTTAATCAGTTCCTTGTAGAAACAAAACCAAGGACAAAGTTCACATCGTAATTAGAAGGGGAACATTTTTCATTGAGAGAAATGCGGCAATCGCAAAGGCTATACTCCCGTTAATTTTGAAATGATCCATGCAGCGATCGCATGAAAGTAAGTTTGATACGGAAGAAACTAGTAAGCTTATTCCTGTGAGAAATTTTTAAAAAAATTCGCCAGTAAGCGGCAAACAAAATAGTTGAAAATTTGGACCTAGGCTTAGGCTTAGGCTTAGGCTTAGGCTTAGGCTTTATTGAGTAATATTGCAGCTTTTTGGCCGTGTCCATAATGCAAAGTTGTTTGAAATAATGAAAATAATAAATGGGAATTAAAAGGTTAATTTTTAAGTGAGTGTTTGGCTCAGTGGTAACGCACTGGAGTTTTTGAATCAAAAGATTGCAGGTTCGAAACCTACCTGATAACAAAAAAAATCGCCGAAAAACTAAAAATATGAAAAAAATAGTGGTGGTGAACTACTACAAAAGGTCCGAAAATTTCTTTCAATAACCCGGTTAAGTGATCAAAATTTATCGATTAGTACTCATTTACTGATGGAGTTCTGTCCAAATCGACACTTGACGAATATGATGTTATTTCAACAATTTTGGCCTTTCTCATTTTCAGGAAGAAATTTAGCTCTTTCTACAATATAAAGTTTTTCGCTAAGTGAAGATTGTTTATCAAATTGAACCTACTTTTTAGTTTTTGCTGCGTCTGTCATTCTAAATTGAACTAGATATTGGGGCATGCGACGCTCGCCTTTTTAAAGATTATATATGTTATAACGTATTTTATATAACATATAAAATATGTTATAACAATGACCTATGTAATAACATATAAAAAAACGTATTTTTTCGAGAAATTTCTATATCGAAGCCATTTAATCAGGCGGCTATATTTTGTAATGTTACAAATATAAAATTAGGATATGTTATAACATGGGGTATGTTACAACATGTATATCTTTCCATGTGGTGTATGTTATGGTGTACACATTTCATAATATGGGAAATGTTAAAAAATGCGATATTTTATAACATATCTCATGTTATAACATACACTATCTTATAAAACACCCCATGTTCTAACATACCTCCCCATCTTATAACATACAATGTGTGATAAGGTACCCTCTGTTATAACATAGCTCCTCATGTTATAACATATCCCGTGTTATACCATCCTCCCATGTTATAACAAGCCCTGTGTTGTAACATAGCCCGTGTTACAAGATTGTTATGTGTTATACCCGTGTTATACCATAGTCTATGTTATAACAACATGTCCTGTGTTTTAAAATGGGATATTTTATAACATCGTACATGTTATAACATTGTATGTTTCATAACATAGCACTATGAGCTGCAGAATATACTTTTTCACAGACATGGAAAATTTTTTTGAGAAAGAATGAAAATCCAATACAACGGAAGTGAATTTTTTCCAACTCCGACCCAAGTTCTCAAAAATCTAGTTCAATCCTTTTCCTAGCTTGGCAACTATCAAAGCAAATATTTTCTTCTTTTTTCTGCCCTATCGGGGCATTTTCTAATAAACTAGTTCACTTCTTTTCAGTGGGCTTACCATACGAGAAAACCTTCATAGAACCGCATCGAAGTTTCAAATGTGGTCATCTTCACATCAAAGAAACAATGAAAAGTCTTAAAGCTACGAATTCTAACTTTCAGTGAAAGTAAAAGATGTTTAAACCGCATAGAACTCAAAACACGTTGTAAACAGAGTGTAAAGGGAAGATTTCCATTGAATTCCCCATGAACAACAACCCCTCAACCCAAAAAACCAGGAGAAATACCTCGTTTTAAATACACACAAGACATTTTTTTGTGTGAAGTGATTGTGTCCATTGAATGCCACATGGTCAGAAACCCCTCTTCTCAAAAACCGCAGAAATACATTTGAAATACACTCACTATAATTTTGCGTGTAAAGTGATTGCATTCATCAAATTCCCCGCGGTCGAAAACCCCTTCCACAAAAAAACACGAAAATAGGCTTGATTACGCCCGAGATAATTTTTTTGTGTAAAGTGACCGCATCTATTGAATTACCCGCGGTCGAAAACTTCTTCCACTAAAAAGTTACGAAAATACACTTGTTTACAACCGGGATAATCTTTTTGTGTGAAGTGATCGTATTCATCAAATTCCCCATGGTCGAAAACCCTTTTCACAAAAAAAATCACGAAAGTACGCTTGTTTACAACCGAGATAATTTTTCGTGTAAAGTGACCGTGTTCATCGAATTCCCAATGGTCGAAAACCGTTACTGCCCAAAAACCCCAATAAGGCTACCGGTTCAGTTGAAACTGGGAAAAAATTAGTAGTGCATTATGCTGCAAAAAATTATTTTTTTGAACCCATAAGTATTATATAACAAAATTGAGGAATTTGGCGTTTTCCGGGACTTTGGACCACCATATAATTGAATTGGGGCCATATTTAAAAAAATAAAAATTCGCATTTGAGATTACACCCCCAAGATGCTTTGGCCGAAGTATGGAGGTTGGATATGGCACACCGATTGCTGGGCATGGTGGAACTGGGGGGGGGCCTAAAAAAGGGCGTTTTTACCTGTTTTTGGGGCCCCACCGAGCACCACTTGCAGATAGAGGCGAAATGACAAAAGGCACCCCATAGTTTGCCCCTAAACCCGAAATTATGAAAAAACACCCGAAGGTTCTAGCTCTTACCGTTTTGGCTCTAGAGGGGGGGGGCATGAAATTTAGGGGCCAAGTATATTATAGGTTGACGCTATCGCGCCACCTATGATTCCGGCAGCAGTAGAAAAATCGGATTTCCCGATCATGTTGAAGAAGATCAACGTCATTGCACCTACGATAAACGACTTCAAAATAAGTGATAACTTTTGCGGTACTATGCTATGTTTATTTCTACAACGTCACATCATCAAAACATGATGATGAAAGGTCAATAAACTTGTAGATATTATTGCAACATTTATGACCCGATGATTGAAAGTTTACATGCCAAAAATCTAAAAATTGATTGGGGTTTTATTCCTCTAAAATTTATTGGGTTGGTATATGTATGCAGGGTATGCAGAATGCGAAATGTATTTTGAAATTTAAGTTTTTGTTTCAAGTATACGACAGGCATAAAATGGAAGCTTTGCTTCCAAAAATGACCAAAAGTACGTAAAAAGTTTATTTCCTGTCAAAATTAGGCTTTCAAGGGTATCAGTTCCGAGAATATCATAGACATATTTGCAGTCCTGATTATGATTTCCAAAAAATGTTTGACTGTCAAATGTATGTGATACTCCTACAATGACTTATTTTGTAGAGAAATTTTGATCTGTAACCGACCTTTGAAGTTTGTGAACAGCATGGTCTGTCTTTCATGAAATACTTGTAAATTGAAAAATGATAAAAAATATGCATCCCCCTCGAAGTCGTCTTCACAACTTTTACTGTTGGATTGTTTACTGAATGAGCAGTAAAGGTTAGTTATTCTCAAATTTTCACTCCTATGCGACGTTCGGTCTAGCAGGAAGTAGCAAAAATGTAAAATAGCGTTAAAAAGCACACTATAGTATAAGTTGTCTTGATAATGAACTTTCTTTCATACAAATATTTCATAAATTTCCAATTAATGAGGAAACAATATTCTGACACTATAGTCTGTTTTTTATAAAATGCTTCCAAATAGAAAAGTGACACAAATCAGTACTGTCGTCAAAATCGTTCACATAAAGTTCCCACTGTAAAATTTTTCACTCGAAAAATTGGTAAAGATTAGGTCAGTATGCTCACAAATTTCCAGTCCTACATGATATATTGTCTATGAGCAAATCGCAAAAATCTGGAATACTACTTACTTTCCACTTTCATTATTTGGAAGCACTTCACGAAAAACAAACTATAGCTATTAGTAAAAATCAAGTTAAATATAAGAACTTGTATGTCCCATATTCCTGTATAAGGAAACTACAGGACGAAAATCTCAAAGTTCACTGCCCAGTTCTAAAAACGCATCTGACGTTGGAAAGTTCATATTTCATGAATTTTCAAAATGCGATGAAGAAAAAAAATCTCCGAAATTCTGATTCGATACTCCATTGTTCATGAATATATAGCAAACTGATGTCCTGATTATCTAGAAGTATGAACTTGATTCACTATCCAAAAGTTATCAAGAAACTTTTGACCTCTGACCCGGTTTGATGTTAATCGGGTCAGATGTTCTTGATTCGATCCATAGCCGGTTCACACAAACGTAGGTCATGATCATCGGCATGGATTCGTTCATATTCAAGTTTTAACTACACGCGTAGTTTGATTTGGATTATATGCGGCTCTATCAATTGAGAATCTTACTATAGCCAATCAAATTGAAAGTAGGTTACGTAATTTTCACATGTGGAACTTGGTACTGTAGAAAAATGCTCAATCTCTTCATCATTGAAAAACAACATGCTCATCTATTTTCGATTTGGAAAAAAAATTGCGTCGATGCCTGAGTGCTAGTCGAGAAATTTTGACCACTTAACCAGATTATTGGAGGAAAATCTCAGCTGTTCTGTTTGCCGCTCGATTACAGTAATAAGCTTACTAGTTTCTGAACTTAATTTCATGATGAAATTCAGAATTTTGAGTTTCTGTCGAAATTTCAGTCACTTTTCTATGGCTCTTCATTACGGAAAAATGATTTTTTTCGAATTCTAAATTTTTAAAATTCTAAATTGTCTGAATTTTGGCAATGAATATCGGTACTAAAATGAGAAATTTATAGAAATAATTCAGAGTATTCTGCATTGAGCTTCTCTTGTGTCTGAAGAGTGAAAACTAGTTTCATTTACGTCCTGTAAGGTATTGCGAATCATCAGAACCTCTAAACTGTTGTCACGCGATGGGTGGTTCGAGGCTGTTTTATAAATTCCATTTCATTCTAAGCGGATTATGTAATAATGGCTCACCCACCGTCGTTAGCTTAATGATGTCCAAAAAACTAAATTTTCCACATATACTAAACCTATTGACATAGTTTGGTATTTATGTCCGGTAATAAACGCCCAAAAATGAAAGATTGCTTTTCCCAAAAACGAAAAATTTCATATTATATTATTGCGACAAAATGAAAAATTTGGTCATTTTACCATTTGTAACATTAGTTGTATTCTTTAGCGTCTTAGATGGACAAACTACAGTAATAACGAAAGAAAGTTTGGTAAGTGATGATCGCAAGGCGATGTTGGTGGCTCAAACAATAAGTTCAAAATTTCTTTGACTATCAAAGAATCTAAAATCGGTTACTCTGAACGGGTCTGTTCCCAAGTGGGCGATTCCCAAGCGAGCGATTCCCAATTGAGCGAATTCCCAAATGAGCGAATTCCCGATAGGGCGATTCCAAACGAGCCATAGAGATTGTAATAACACTTTCTTCAGATTTATTTTTTTACCTTATATTTTTCTTTGTATATATTTATTTTTTTCGTCCTGTGCGTTGCTTATGTTTTCGTTTGCATATATTTTTGCATTTTTATGTTTTGCTTTCTTTCATTTTCTTTTTTTCCTTCATTTTTTTTCTTGTCATCTACTTTTTTCTTTTTTGCTCACGAAACAATACATTACAAGTTGTTATTTTTAATAAGCATTGTCTCCCATATAATTCTCATACAATTCGGCACGCTCTATTTCCTATTTAAATTTATCCTTTGTGATTTTTTCTTCATTTTTAACTACTCTTCTTCTTAGCTTTTTGCTTTTACTTCTTTATCTTTATCTTTTTCTCTTTCTATTCTCCTGATTCTTTCTTTTTTCACATTATTTTTTCTTTCTTCCTTGCTGCTTTCTCTATCTTGCTTCTTCTTTCTTGTCACTTTTTTCATATTTTTTTTTCTTTTTCTGAGGCTTTTCCCGCATTCTTAATATCTCTATTTTTGTTGACGTTACCTTTCTCTTGATGTTTTGTTTCTTCCAGCATTCTTTTGTTCATATTTTTCCTGGAGATTTTCACACCTGCAAGGAGGAAAGACTGAAGCATGCCGAATTGTACAAGAATTATACGGAAGACTACGGTTATTTAAAATTACAACTTGTAGTGTATTGTATCATGAGCAAAAAAGAAAAAAAATAGATCACAAGGAAGAAAATGAAAGAAGGCACAGACAAAAGATGAAGACTAAAAACATACATGAACGAAAATAGAAGCGATACACACAGAAAACGGAAGAAAAAAATACATACAAAGAAAAATATGAGGCAAAGAAGGAAAAAATGAACAAAGTGTTATTATATTATAGATCGCTCGTTTGGAATCGCTCAATTCGGAATTCGCTCCATTTGGGAATTCGGTCGATTGTGAGTCGCTCACATGAGAATACCTTCTCTGATCGATCAAATTTCTGCATATATTTTCCTTGGGATACGGACCATTCGCCCCCAGTAATTTACCCCCAGCAATTCGTTCCCCACAATTTTCCCCTGGTAATTCGCCCCCACCGCAGTTTGCCCCCGGACAATTCGCCCCCAACACAATTCGCCCCTGAGCAATTCGCCCCCAATTCACTGTTTTTTAATTTAGGAAATTCAGATTTAAAAATAATTCCACTAGGTTGTTAGAAGTTATGTAATAGCATTTGTACACATCCATAAACAAAACCTAGAGATTTTTCCCAGCCGAAATGGCATGTTTATTCATGAATTCTGCATGCAGAGTGCAAGTATTATGTACAAAAAGAAAAAGATCTACAGCAATGTTCCAGATAAAGATCCACAAATATTTTTTTTTAATTTTCTTTGAATATAAGATTTTTTTACTGATGCAGTTAGCACCAAGTCAGTATGAGCCTTTTTTACTCGTACAGTCAGCAATACAGGCGTTTGAGCAGTAGTTCCCTGGCATTTAAGTGGTCGGTTGTTTTTCCACTTGGAAGAAAATGTGTGGCTTCGATTTGAAAACGGAAGTTTTCAACTAAAGTTTATCTGACTGAAAATAATAAATTTGGACCAAAAATGTGTGAAAAATCTGAACACTGGCAATTTACAAATTCCTATTTTTTTCATGTTTGTAATGATGGTGTCCTAATCCCCAGACACCATGCCAAATTTTAGTCCGATGGCGTGAATACCCGGGAGAATTTACGCAGAATTTTAATGTGTAACTCGGATATCATAAGCAATTGTGAGTCATTTATGTCTAGTTTCTTATATATTTTATTGATTACTTTTTACTCATTCTCTTTTTCTTTTTTTTCCTTTATATTTTTCTTCTGTTTTTTCTATTTTTATTTTTTTACTTCTTTTTTGTTTTTGGTACACCGCAAAGTTGTCACAAAAAAGATAGTGAAGAACACGATACAGTCACATGTAGAATAATTGTAATACTTTGTCATAATCTTAATTGCTGTCCATAGATCGCGATAAAAAGTTCCAAGAAATCAAGCTGGAAAAAATAAATATGTATGCAACTGGAAAAGAAAAGAAAAAGGACAATGTAAAAAAGAGTAGAAAGGAAAACAGAGGAGACAGGGTGAAGTGAAAAATCCTCTTTTCATCTCCTTTATATAAAATATGGTTACCTAATCATAGGTGGCGCGACAGCGTCAACCTATAATATACTTGGCCCCCAAATTTCATGTCCCCCCCTCTAGAGCCAAAACGGTAAGAGCTAGAACCTTCGGGTTTTTTGCATAATATCGGGCATAAGGGAAAACTATGGGGTGCCTTTTGTCATTTCGCCTCTATCTGCAAGTGGTGCTCGGTGGGGCCCCAAAAACAGGTAAAAAACGCACTTTTTAAGGCCCCCCAGTTCCACCATGCCCAGCAATCGGTGTGCCATATCCAACCTCCATACTTCGGCCTAAGCATCTTGGGGGTGTAATCTCAAATGCGAATTTTTTTTTGTTTGAAATATGGCCTCAATTCAATTATATGGTTGTCCAAAGTCCCGGAAAACGCCAAATTCCCCAATTTTGTTATATAATACTTATGGGTTCAAAAAAAATTTTTTTTGCAGCGTAATGCACTACCAATTTTTTTGCAGTTTCAAATATACCTGTAGCCTTATTGGGATTTTTGGGCTGCAAGGGTTTTCGACTATTGGGAATTTGATGGACACGGTCACTTTACACGAAAAATTATCCCGGGTGTAAACAAGCGTATTTCCGTGATTTTTCAGTGGAGGAAGTTTTCGACCGCGGGGAATTCAATAGACGTCCTCACTTTACACAAAAAAATTATTCACAGTGTAAACAAGCGTATTGCCGTAATTTTCTTGTGGAGGGGATTTTCGACCACGAGGAATTCAATGAATGTGATCACTTTACACCAAAAATTATCCCGTGTGTAAACAAACGTATTTTCGTGATTTTTTGCTGGAAAGGGTTTTCGACCACGGGGACTTTGATGAATGCGATCACTTTACACAAAAACTTATTGCGGTTGTAAACAAACGTATTTTCGTGATTTCCCGGTGGGCGGGGTTTTCGATCACGGAGAATTTGATGAATGCGATCATCTTACAAAAAAAAACTACCGCGGGTGTAAACAATCGTATTTTCGTGATTTTTATGGAAGGGGTTTTGACTGCGGGGAATTCAATGGATGTGTCACTTTACACAAAAAAATTATTCCGGATTTAACCAAGCCTGTTTTCGTGAGTTTTTTGTGGGAGGGGTTTTCGACCACTGGGAATTTAATGAAAGTGATCACTTTACACACTAATTCATATTGAGTGTAAACAAATGTATTTCTGCGATTTTTGAGGGAAGATGTTTCTGACCATGGGAAATTCAATGAACGGAGTCAGTTTACATGAAAAAAGTCATTTGTGTAAAGAAAGGTATTTCTGCGATTTTTTGGGTTGAAGGAT
This sequence comes from Romanomermis culicivorax, assembly GCA_963922205.1. Lineage (NCBI taxonomy): Eukaryota > Metazoa > Nematoda > Enoplea > Mermithida > Mermithidae > Romanomermis > Romanomermis culicivorax. Next base: position 72,930 of record CAWUHX010000313.1, on the reverse strand, counting down.
TCTAAACCATGAGGAATTGAATAGATATGGTCACCTTTCAGTATTTTTACAACGTTTTTTAAGTACCATGCGGTTTACACATCCTTTACTTTTGCCGGAGGTGAGAATTCGTTGCTTGAAGTTTTTTTTATTGTTTTTTTGAAGTGGAGATGACCAAATTTAAGACTTCAATGTGCTTCTATGAAAGTTTTCGTGCATGGTTGAGGCCCGCTAAAAAGAGGTGAACTAGTTTATTAGAAAATGCCCCGATGGGGCAGAAAAAAGGAGAATATACTTGCTTCGACAGTTGCCATGGTAGAAAAAGAAGTGGACCAGATTTTTGAGAACTTGGGTCAAAGTTGGAAAAAATTCACTTCCTTTATATTGGATTTTCATTCTTTCTCAAAAAAATTGTCTATGTCTGTGGAAAAGTATATTCTGCAGCTGAGTGCATCAACACACTTTCCAACCAATGTGCATCTCTGAAATTTTTAGGAGGGTACAGGCGTGGACCTTGGTGTTTTAGCATTTTGTGAGACAAAAAATTCAAAAAAGTTGACCAAAAATTTTTTTACATAACAAATTTTCCAGTTTCAAAACCCTTGTGGAAGTTTATACTCCCATGACCCCTCTCACACATGTTTGCTTCCAACTGTGTTAAACATTTTTACTGAATTTGGTGTCAACAAAAGGAATACTGAGGGAAAGTGGCACATAAAATCCCATTCAGCTTTTTTAGAAAATAGAGATACAGCACAAAGTCTTCTAGGAACTAAATCGATTGTGCAAGGTACGTTTCATTCACTCATTTTATACAACATATCATATAGAATTCACTCCGTATGTTCTACTGATTACAAGCTACAAACAAATTTATTCTCTTCTATTTAACTATTGAACAAAATAGCATCATTCACAGTTTTTGGATTTAAACGGAAATTTGCAGAAAGAGTGCTTTTTGCGGGATTGCAAACGGGAAGCAATTTCACCCATCTTTGTCGCTCCGATTAGAGTCGAGGAGAACCGGATACGGGATTTGGCGCAGACCCCTAATATATGCATGGCTGAATCCCATTTACAGATCGGTGCCCAATCACTGTAACCAAATCCCAGTTGCACTAAAGGTGTCTGAGCTCAAGCTCTAGGTAATCTCGAACAAAAAGGCCACTCGGTTTGATTTCAAGTTCGGTATAATTTGAATGTCATCCGGATCATAACAAGCTCAATGTCGAGATTATCCCAAGCTCGAGCTGTCGGGTTGCACTAAAATCTTCGCATAATTTTCTTATCTCTAAAGCAAATAAATATAAAAATTTCTGCAATTACCAAACCCGAACTTAAACCTCAGTTTTAGTTAATCCTGAAGTGAGTATGATTTGTGCATTGGAAGAAAATAATTTGGACATTTTGAATAGCTTAAACTCAGGATCATCAGTTTAATCCCGATGTTGAGATTGTCCTCATGTTGGGTTAGTGCAACGAACCTCAGGTTCCTTTATAGTTCTGAAAATGACTATAATATGCCCCCTCACTATTTTTCAGCTAGTGTGAAAGGCAGGAGTTTTGAATTGGTCGGGAGTTAGAATCCTATCGGTCTACCATTTCTTTACACTTGAAGTCAGGTGCATATAATTTTCATATAGAAAAATTTTACTGTAGTTGATGCCAGTTGAAGGACAAAATGCACGATGCTGCAGAATATACTTTTTCACAGACATAGACAATTTTTTTGAGAAAGAATGAAAATCCAATATAAAGGAAGTGAATTTTTTCCAACTTTGACCCAAGTTCTCAAAAATCTGGTCCACTTCTTTTTCTACCATGGCAACTGTCGAAGCAAGTATATTCTCCTTTTTTCTGCCCCATCGGGGCATTTTCTAATAAACTAGTAGAGAAATGTCTGGAGATATATTGCATAACATATCAAGGAGTTGCTTTTAAATCTAAAACCTAGGTAAGTATAGTACCAGCGGCGAATTACTGGGGGCGAATTGATCAGGGGCGAATTGTGTTGGGGGCAAATTGTCCGGGGGCAAACTGCAGTGGGGGCGAATTACCAGGGGCGAATTGTCCGGTGGCAAACTGCAGTGGGGGCGAATTACCAGGGGCGAATTGTAAGGGGCGAATTACTGGGGGCGAATTGTCCTAGAACCATTTTCCTCATGGATCTTTTTTAGGTTGAGGTTTTCATGACCCATTTTTTTCAGGCCATAGCCACCGCAGCTTGCAAATGCTTAACAGATTGCATGACTAAAGACGTAGCATTAGCCAAAACATGCATTTCGTCCATGGCCGTCAATGCTTCGACTTTGGCCCTTCCGAACCCTGCGTGCAAAGATCAAATCATCGACAGTGCAGTGAAAACTAGGGATTTGATGCTCAAGTAAGTCCGGTGAAAAAATTACAGTATGATTATTAAATGATCGAGTTATTCGACTTACTAGTCTTGATTAGAATTATCTGTATTCATCTAATCGTAAGTACATGGTGATGTATATAGTTTGTTTTTCTTGAAATGCTTCCAAACAATAAGGGTGAAAAGCGAATACTATTCCAGACTCAAGATTTTTAGCTGAACCGTATGTGACATAGGGCTGAAAACCTGCGAGCCTACTCGACTAAACTCTAAATGTGCCGCCCATCTTGATTTTTTTCAATATGGGGATCTTAATTTTTTTAAGATGGGGATCTTAGTTTTTTTCAAGGTGCTATCTTGATATTTTCAAGATTATCTTGAACGAAATTCGATGCACTTGAAAAAATAATGATGCACTTGAAAAGAAAGTCGAACATAGAAAAACTCCAATATCTTGATTTTTTGCGATGCATCTTGAAAACATGTTGTGCATCATGTTATAAGGTAACGATTTTTTTCATGTGGTAACAGATTTTTCAACCAGTAGCAAATTTTTCCAAGTGGTAACAGATTTTTTCAAGAGATAACGATTTTTTTCAAGTGGCGCTTCTCGTATTCCATAGTTATTTGACACTGTATAGCCAGAGACCTGAAAAAAAATTTGGATAGTGCTCTGAATTTATTGATTTTTGAGTGAAAAACAAGCATTTTTGACGTGTCTTCAAACGTTTAAAATGAAATTTTCGTGAAATTCAATATGCCTATCAAATAATCCCCCTGTGACACCCATGATGAGAGCCAATGACGCATCCCTTCAGGAAACATTGAATCTCAAAAGCAAAGCTCCTGATTGGTTGCTTCCAAATTTTTTAGCTTGCTTATTATGATCAGTTTTTCTCCAGATACCATCTTGATCTTTTCAAGATTATCTTGAAAAAAATGAAATGCAATTTTAAAAAAGTGGAACAACGAAAATTTCAATTTTTATTTCGAAAGAAGTGTTGTTTCACATTTGAAAGTAACAATTTTTTAAACTGATGAATTTTTTCGAATGGAAACATTTTTTCTTGACGTTTTGACAAATTTTTTCGATTAATTGGCCGCTGGGCATACTCTACACCGTGTCATAGGACACGAGAGTAAAATTTGAATACAGGGTGTCTCAAAGCGTTTTATAGCCTGTTTCTTTTGAAAGGGGCAGCTGCTACAAAAAATAGGTTGACACAAAATTTCTATGAAAAGGAAAACCTTACACTGTAGAAAGACTACAAATTTCTGCTTGGGGAAGCCAAAAATCGACCTCTGTCGACGCTTAATTGGAGAAAATAATCAGTCCGTTTGTTTGTCGCTCGTGGACGAGAAAGTTTTCCTCATTAATTACAGTAATAAAATGACAAATTTTTGGGAATTGAACTTACTTTCACAATTTCAGAATAACCATATCTTCTCTTCCAGGTATTCCGACGGCGTCCTGACTTGCATGAACAACGCCAGCGTGCCCATCGTAGCCGACGACAAAACCTATCGTATGCAAGCCTGCCAGGCCATAACGAAAATGTTCGCCGATCAAGCCAAAACCATGCCGGCTAAACCGAACATGGCGAATAGCGTTTTTAAAATCGGCACTATTCCGATCCCGCAATGTTTGATCGACGCGAAATTGGGCGCCGGACGCTTGGCCCAATTGGCACAATGTTGTCCGAAATTTAAAACGTAAGTAGTAGGCTAAAATGTAAAAATGTTTATATAGAAAAGGGAAAAAATGTAGAAAAAATTTTCCCGAAATTTTCGTTGAAGAAAAGATGAGATTTTATCGAAAATTTAAAATTAAAAATCATGGGAAAACGAAAATTATCAGGGGAAATGATTTCATTATTCCCATGACTATTGTCGTTAAATAATTCTTCCTTTTGTTGAAAAAATAGTAGCTGTTTTGTTTTACAAAACAAAAAGCTATTGTCAATTGGTAAGATGTACTATTTGAGACGGTGCAGCTATAGTTCTGTAAAATGCTTGTAAATTAAAAAATAAAAAAATATAAGAAACGCCGTTAAAGTCGTTAACACAAAGCTATTACAGTCGGATTTTTTCATCAAAAAAATTCTAAGGGTTAGAAAAGTAGGCTCATAAATTTTCAATCCTATGGGGTCTATGGTTTAGCTACTATAACTGTTGCAAACCTTTTGGGTTAAAAATTCGACAGTAGGAACTTTATGCAAATCAGAAAAAATTGTATTTTACAGTAACCAGAGCAGATCTAAGATTCAGCCTTCACATTCTACAGACATATTTCAGAGTTTTATGCATGTGTCACATTAACTGAAATTGGAGCCATGTCACATTAACGAATTAGTGGCCAATCACATTGATGGGAAAAACCCATACCATATTTATAGAAAAATACGGCCATTTCACCGTGAGTGACACGCTGTGACCCCAGTGGCTGGCTCCATTTGGTATTCAGTTTGGGAACCTAACCCAGCTGGTACTGACTACAGGAAAACCTATAGTGTACCTCAGTACTTTCCTTGGGTTCTGCTGCAGAGTAATGGACAATGCCGCCAGGTCAGGGGTGGCAATCCCTAGTCCCATTCACTGAGAATGAAGGACAATGTCATTCGTGGAATGGCTTACTGTAGGGAACCCGTTTGTAAACCTAAGTCCCCTTTTTGGCCCTAACCCAATAGGTACAAGGGCTCCTCTAGCTGGGAGGGATTTCAAGGGAAAACCGACTTAGGAAAGGGTACCCCAAAATACACCCTCAACAACAATAATCCCCTGAGAAGACTCACCTAGTCCTCTTCTCAACTACTACTCAGCGGGGGGGAGGGGCAATGGTCTCAAGGGTTCACGGATGCAGGGGACGATGGGAGCGCATGATGGCAATCTGATTCAGGTTTGGCACGGGGTGTGTACTGTACGGGGGTCAGCGAGTGATGCAAAACGTTCCTGGAGAGGAGTGACGGGTGATTCCTAAGCGAAGCGCGACAGGGTAACACCTAGGCATGGAATACAATCACATAACACAGTGGAGGGCACCAAGTAATATGCAAATTTATTAAGATATCTGCAGCAGATGCAGTAATATGCAAATTTATAAAAATAAGTCCATGGACACAGAGACGCAAGCTGAAATGCAAGGGAAACGATTAAGGCCCAAAAATAAGTACAAAACTAATGAAACAAGCCCTTTTAAAAAACCTCGTAAACCTACAGTATGCCTTGGGCGGAGCTAACCACACCCAAGCTAACTTCTACAGCGGACATTGCTGCAGAAGATGCCTATTATCACATAGACATTTTCCAGTTCGAATATGTTAAGCATTGGGGCGAATTTCACTCTCCATGCTAAACATATGAATGTCATTTAGAGAGGATCTCCAAACTAGTCATTTCGCATTGTGAAACATCGCTAGTTTTTACTGATAAGAGGTGCAGGTTGTGCTCCATTTATGGCCATAAGCTCGTGGAGCTTATCTTTGGCGGAAATTCTAACTAACGGGTTGCATACCCTAGTCTATGTGCACAATGGAAAAATAACAAAACGTAACAGAAATGAAAGCACAAAATGAAACAAATGAAACGCAAAAAGTACACTCGAAATGCATGTAAAAATATAATAAACGAAACGCAAAATTAAAAGTAAGTGACTGTAAAACAGAAAGTGGCGAAAAACATAATGTAAAAACATAATGTAAATCACCTGACGTCAGGCAGAATTCGTCGGCACATGGCACGTTCAAAAATCACAGACAGATTGGTATAATTTAAGACAATATCTGATAATTGATTTTCATGGATTTTTTTGGCTGATTGAAGAAGAACCAACAAACTTGACAGAAATTACAGCTCAAAAGCTTATCAATGAGATCATTATCTATAAAAATTTGATTCTGACTTACTTTTCAATTAATTTTAAGATCGCTCTGCAGTACTCAAACAAATTGTGAAAATTTCCAGTGTAAGCCTAAGCCTAAAATTAAGCCTATGCCGATGCCTAAGCCTAAACCTAAGCTTACGCCTAGCCTAGCCTAAGCCCTAGCCTAGCCTAAGCCCAAGCCCATGCCTATGATTAAGCATAAGCCTAAGCCTAAGTCGGAATAAATATGTCGGAATAAAATGTCGGAATAAAAAAAGATTTGTATAATCGCTATACCGAAATTAATACATTATTCGGAATATCAATACATTCGGGATATCGATTCATTGGGGATACTGATACACAACATTTGATCAACTATAGGCCAACTTTCTGTTGTAGTGGTGCGTCTGGCTATATTCATTACGTGGCATGCCCCGCACTCAGCACCACTACAACCACAATTTCCGAACCATCCACGTGGCTCGGTTAGCGCAGTTGGTAGCACATCTGCCTTGTATGCAGAAGGTCAAGGGTTCGAGCCCCTCACCGAGCGTTATTTTTCTGACGCGCCGGCCACGTGGATTTGGGCATACCACATTTCTACTGGTTTGCACATTTATGCAAATTTAAGTGTAAAGAAGGCCACATGAAAAAAATGGGCAGTGTAAGATTATTCGATTTATTATGGGCTATCGAATGCATCATAACATGTGAAAATTCAGAATCTACACTTGGACGCGTTCCCACACCGCGAAAAGCTAATGAAATGGCAACAAATGCAAAAAAAGTAGACACTGCAAAATACATTCGATAACAAAAAAAACAAAAAAGTGAATCCAAAATTTTTTCCTGCAGTTGCGACGACGCCAATGCGGCTTCTCGTACGGCGGCCATCAAAAATATGCAAATTCGTAACGTACAGCTTTACCGCCTGCATAGGCAATGTTCGCCCAAACCGGCGACGCCGAATCCAACGCCGGCCAAATCGCCCGCCCCGTCGCCGCCGCCTTCCGGCTCGCCGCCGCCACCACCTTCGGGCTCGCCGGCTGCGTCACCGCCTTCGAGCTCGCCCGCCCGGTCGCCGCAGCCGGCGTCGGCTGCATCGCCCGTGGCGCTCGTGGCCGCCGTCTCATCCCCGGCGCCGAAGAAATGAAGTGGAAAAATTTATGTAATTTTGATGATTAATCGTGATTTATAGGTTCGGGAGGTACAAAAGTCAAAGAAAATTTTGGAGGTTTAATTGACCAAAAAAGTTTTTCGGAAAATTTTGATTTTGAACTCCTTTCCAGTAATTAGTTTATTACAAATTTAAATATTTTTTGTGTGTGTAAACTGTAAAAAATGATCATTTATGCTTAGCTGGGGTTATCTTTAATTTCGGGTGCCCATCAAATTAAAAATGATATATGTCTGTAATAAAGTTACTGTATTATAAGATGGCCCAAAAAAAGCCTCCCGTGAGGTTTCACCCCTATTCAGCGAAACACACAACAGCGAAATTCAAAATAGCGAGACTCAAAACAGCGAAGTCTCAGAACAGATTCTCAAAATGGCGAATTTTCAAAAAAGTTATCTTTAGAATGGAAAAATGGAGATTGGGCGGGGTAGACGTTTTGGCGCGTGGCCTATTTGGTCCTCCATGTTGATCTGGTGGATGCTGCTTGTCACACACTTTGGCACGAATCGCCAGATTTCCAACATTATGGCTCTGTAGAATATGTTTTCTATAGAGCCATAGCCATAACAGCGTTCCTCAAAACAATGGAGTCTCAAAACAGCGATTCTCATTTCAGCGAAATCCTCATACAGCGATTCTCAAAAGAGCGGGGTCTCAAAACAACGAAGTCTTGAAAAAAATTCCCAAAATAACGAATAGAGAAATTCAGCGAAACCCACAACAGCGAAACTCGAAATAGCGAGACTCAATACATAGATTCTCATTACAGTGAAATTTCAATGCGGCGATTCTCAGAAGAGCGAATCTCACTACAGCGAATACCACAAATTTCTATGCATTAGTGTAAACGCGCACATCCTTTTTTATAATAAATATGCAAATTGGGTAAATTAAAATCGTTTGTGTTAATTGAGATAGTCTATTTTTAGTTGCATTTGGCCATCTAAATTTCACATGCTTTTGTGCTGCAGTTGCGGGCACGAACGGACCACTCCAATATCACAAAAAGATTTCTGTGAAAAAAAAAACATTTTTCGAAACGTTTGAAAAAAACAAAAGCAAAAAATCATAAGGATTCTCTATTAAAATTGTTTTGTAGGCAGCTTAATTGCATTGAAAAAAAATTAGATTGATTAAATAAATAATATAAAATGAAATGAACAAATATGATGAAATGAATAAAATAATTAAGCAGTAAAGGCAAAACAAAAAAAGAGTGATAAAGGCATGAGAAGTAAAATAATGCAGTAAAAAGTTGGTAAAAAGTAGAAAAAAGTACACAACCTGAAAAAATTACACGAAAAGTAGCACAAAATAAGATATTCAAAGAAATAAATCAATAAAAGAAACAAGAAACAAGAAACATGCATGTGGATATGAATAAACAAACCAGAATAAAAAGCTGTAATGTGAAAACACGTGTGACAACCAGTATCCACCAGATCGAAAAGAAGAACCAAATGGGCCATGCGCCAAAACGTCTACCACGCCCAATCTCAATTTGTTCGTTCTAAAAATAACTGTTTTGAAAATTCTTTATTTTGAGAATCTATTCTGATACTTCGCTGTTTTGAGAATCGCTGTTTTGAGACATCGCTGTTTCGATACATCGCTGTTTCGAGAATCGCTTTATTGAGTCTCGCTGTTTTGAGAATCGATGTTGAGTGTTTCGCTGAATAGGGGTGAAACCATTTAGGATGGAGATTGGACGCGGTAGACATTTGGGCGCATGGCCTATTTGGTCCCTCATTTCGATGTGGTGGATGCTGGTTGTCACACATTTTGGCACGAATCGCCAGATTTCTGACATTATGGCTCTAAAGAATGTGTTTTCACGACATAACGGGTTTTTATTCTAGTTTGTTTATTATCAACATGGTTTTTGTTTTTTCCTTTATTTACTTATTCCTTTTTATGTTCTTATTTTTTCGTTATGTTTGTTTAATTTTTTTCAGGTTGTCTACTTTTGTTCCATTTTTTACCCACTTTTTATTGCATTATTTTACTTTTTGTTTCTTTATTTGTTTTTTGTTCTCCCTTTACTGCTTAGTTATTCTATTTTTTCATTTTATTTGCTTATTTCATGCTGTTTTATTATTTATTTCATTAATTTAATTTTTATTGCAATAAAGCTCCATACAAAACAATTTTAATCGGGAATCCTTTTGATAATTTTTGTTTTTGTTTTTTTTCAAACGTTTTGCAAAAATGTTTTTGTGTTATATTTTTCGTGATTTTATACGTTCGTGCATACCTACCGCAACTGCAGCACAAAAGCATGTGAAACTTAGACGCCCAACTGCAACTAAAAATAGACTATCTCAACTAGCAAAAACGATTTCAATATACCTAATTTGCATATTTATTATAAAAATTGTGTGCGTTTACTCTAATGCAATAGAACTTTTTACGATTTTGTGTATTGAGATTCGTTCTTTTGAGAATCGCTGTTTTGAGAGTTCACTGTTTTGAGAATCGCTGTTTTGAGACCTCGCTGTTTTGAGACTTCGCTGTAATGAGAGTCATTGTTTTGAGACTTCACTATTTTGATAAATGCTGTTTTGAATCTCGCTACTTTGAGTTTCGCTGTTGTGCGTTTCGCTGTATTGGAGACACGCCTCCCGTAAAGCTTGTTATCAGATTGGAAAGCAAGCACTATTTTTTCCATTTAATACTAAACCATACGTCGCATAAGACTGTAAACTTGTGAGCCTTATTCAACTAATCCTTACCATTTTTTAAGCAAAAATCCTACAGTAAAAGCTTTTTGCAAACAAACTTCTTTTCCAATTTTTCAATTTACAAACATTTTATTAAAAAATAGACTATCCATGCTGAAGTGTTCATGTCTGTCTTCTCGAATTTCCAGTGTTGAAACACGCATAACTACTCTAAAGTAGATGACTGCATCAATTTTTGCATTGATGTAAATATTTTGTCCTCCGAAACTTGAATGACCATGAGAAAAATTGCCATTTCCAGTAAGATTTACACTTTTCCGAAATTTTCAATATTTTTATTATCGGAGTGTTGATGACGATTCAAAAATCCTATTAAAGTCAACCGAAACTAAGAGTTGTTTATTTCCCGAATTATCAAACATGGATAGATTTTCCACACAAAATTCACTAAAATATTTTCCACACTATACTGCTAGGAAAATTTTTACAAACAGATATCATCAAGTTTATTAATTTTCATAACAATACATTCATTCCATGGTAAATTAAAAAATCGAGTAGTCACAATATACCGTTTGTAGGGTTATGGTCAACTATAGCATCCTCTATGGAATGCAGAAGTCATTTCTCTACAAAACTTGGTCAGAGGGATATGTAACGTACATGCTAACACAGTACTGTAAATATATAGTGTACACTATATGATCATTATTAAATATTATTTCATTTCTTAATCTATCATCTCAAGGGTGTCTGGGATTCACACCCAAACATTCCTGTAAATTTATGTGAAGTACTTTATTTTGATCCTTCCACACCCCAGTAGCCGCTATTGACCCAATTAAGACGCCCCAATTAATTTGCACATTGGCAGCTGGTCCCCTAGAATCTACATTACAGTACACATTCCACGGCTACTGTAATTCCCCATAAAAATCGTAAACAACACCTGCACACAGTAAAACGTAAAAGCCCCGCCAGACAGTAGTCTCAAGTGGAATGGTAGGGATGGTCCCACAAAACATGTGTACACAGAGAAATAGATACAAAAGCATGCACAGAAGCACAGAGGTGTGGCTAAGCCCACCGTAGGAAGCAAGCACAAGGAAAACACGAAAAGCATACAGTACTAGGAAAGCGTTGGAAGGGGTGACCAAATTAGCAAGACAAAGCAAGAAGCAGCAATTGGCGGAAGAAGATGGACGGAAGCAAGACCTCCCGCGACGCCGAGGGAGTGGCCACGGAAGCCGTATTTAAAGAGAAGCAAAGCATGATTTAGTCAGAATTTGCAGTTTTACTTTTATTTGCAAGCATCTTTTTGTGAGAAAGCGAGAATTCGAAGCGAGAGGCCAGTAATTTGCAAGCATTTGTGTTGTGTATTGTCGACGGCCAAAGGGATCGTCGATTTCCTACTATTATTATTATCATTGTCGTGCCCCTTAATCGTCCCGTTTGTCCCCCATCGCCGTTCGTTTAGGATCAAGTAAAGTATCACTAAGAACTGGTCGTTACAGATAGGACTTTGATAGGACCGTTGACTTTGGACAGACATGTATTGTTTCCGCGGATAAAATTTATTTATAAAGACATTACATATAAAGTAGTATCCAATAATCCTGTGATGAAAAAGAGACGAACATGCAAAAAATGCAGGGAGGCAATGATGGAAAACAAATTGGCACAAGGGTAGATTCAGGGATACGAGAAGGACCTGATGGTCGTACGGTAAAAAGAAAATGAATGAGAGAAAAAGAAATACAAAGGTACAGTGCCTCCTTATATGCAAGTAAGTTCATGGTACTCCCAGTACCACTTCACGAAAAAACGTTGAGTGGTTAAGTTTCTATCCAACTGCACACGACAAATCTGAGGAACTTAGTTCTGCTCAAAATCGACTGTCTTGTAAGACTTAAGAACCTCCAACAGAACTCCTTTTGCTGTGCTGAGCACGTTTTCGAATAGGGTTAGGCCATCACCACTCCTGTTGTGCAGGTCTTTAATTGGAGTTAAAGAAAGATGGTAGTTCGGGAACTAGTTAGAACTTCTCCTTGGCTAGACCTCGGATATAGTGCAACAGTTATCAGCTAGAGCTGACAAAAACACGCAATAACAATCATCAAACGGCCCTTAAAGAGTGGACCTTGTATACTTCCAGAGCAAAATGGATACCCACTGGAAGGAACGATGTAGAAGAGTCCCTGCGAGGTCTGTCTTCCCCTTGACGTCTGCAAGAGAGGACGCCTGGGCCTAAAACCCTTCGTGCTCCTACAGTACACCTTTGTGCACCTATATTACTGCAAATAAATATAACAATGTTGAAGAATGTGGATGGACCACCATAGTATTTATGTAAATTATAAAACTGAAGCCGAGAAAAAGTTTATTTGTGGGCGCCGGCAAAAATATAATCAAAAGTACGAAATGATTTTCATCATCACTTTTCTTCGACTCGCAAAAGGGGCAGCACCCTTGTACTTGCTGACAGTAGGGCCACACTACTATCTCAAGATACTTTTTGCACCTTGCATATGACGTATATAATTTACTGTAACTTTGTTTTCGCAGGCTTTAGAAACCCATCAATACTTTTTGACGAACCTGGCCGTTTTCTGCTCAAAATTACAAAAGACAGAAATCTGGAAGGTGTTACTCGAGAAATATTGTGGAATAGTGAGCTACATAAAACGATAGGTGAATTCCAGCCAAAATGCCTGGAAACGAAAATGTTGAAGTGTTTACAAAAAATATGAACATTAAATGAAGGTTGAAGTTTTTACAAAAAGAATATGAACATGAACAATTTGTGCAAAAGTTAACAACGTAATTTAGCATATCTTACAAAATATTTTTTACACTCTGAAATTTGCATGTAAAAGTAAACAATAGAAAATTTGCATACACCCGATCTCTGCAACCACCGAAGTATACTTGATCGAAAAACCTGCATTCGACCTATCATCCTGAAAACTTGTTTTTTCTTCAAGTTCTTATAAATGATAAAAGTAGAAAGCAAGTACTATTTCCTATTTTTATGAGTTTCTTGTAAACCATACTGTAAACCCTCATCTATAAGTCGCAACTTATATTCGAAACATAGGGTCTAAAACTGTGAATGAAAGGCCCCTTCAATCAGATCAACTTTATCCAGATCAATAACAAAGAACAAAGTATTATTTCATATTGAGAATCAGATGACTCCTCAGGTTCGAAACTGCCATTGCACAGATCTTGCTCATCATCATCAACTTCAGTTGTTTCGACATCCGAGTTCTCCTACATTACCAAAACGACCCGGTTTGAACGCCCTTATTTCCATACCTGTAAGAGGTCCGACCAGTTGGGGGGAGAGTAAACCCAAAATCTTGGGGGTGGTGGTCCCAACATTTCCAAAATTTTGGGGAGGGAGGTCGCAAAACCCCCCAAAAAGACGGAAAAATTTCGAAAATTTACTAAAAAAGGCCAAAAAAGCCAGTTTTTTCTTAATTTTTTCCAGTTTTTCCGAGCTTGGGGGGGGGGGGGTTGGGTATAGGGCTGACCAAGTTGGGGGTGGGGGTCCCGACAATTGGGTATAGGGTTCGACCATGTTGGTTGTGGGGGTGCCCCCCCTCAACCTCCCCCCCCCCAATTACAGGTATGCTTATTTCCGAGTCTTCAGAGAATTTAGATTTGGTTGATGGAATTTTCTAAAAAGAACTAGCAGTATTTTGATGCGACTTATAGACATGGGCGACTTATAAGTGAATTTTACTAATTTCAGATGCGACTTTTACTCGAGGGCGACTTGTAGATGAGGATTTACAGTATGCCATGTTGGACTGGAATTTTGAGATGATATTCAACTAACATTTTAACAGTTTTTTGAATGAAAAACCATACTGTAAAAGCTTTACATAAACGACTTTGAAGAGAGTACTGATTTTTTTCAAGCATTTCGTGAAAAACAAATTGCATAATTTAAAGCTCATGTTATAATAATTTTTGTAATATACGCAATTTTGAATTTTTTGTGTAAAAAAGGTGTCCATGAGGAAAAATGTTAATTCCGTTTGCTGTGAGCTATCCAATGTGCATTCTCGGAATGAAATTTTGCCTCATTAAAATATGGTGACTCAATTTTTGTGAGATTCCATTCAGTAGCAATGATTCACAAAACATATCAGAATAAATTACCCTTTTTCTCGCCCGCTGAAAATGAAATAAACTTGACGCGAAAAGGAAGTAAATTTTGTCATAAATTACGTGGGATCTTGGACGAGATAATATACACGCATGGCAAGAAAAAATCGTAGATTAATTCGAGAGTGGGCCCATTTTCAGCATACTTTCGGGCGCCTATGACTTTTCGAAGTTAAACATTTTTCGTCAAAAAACTATATAAATGGAAAAATTGTCCAAATTTCAATGCTACTGTTCATTTATAGTTCGATATTTTAGAATATTTTCACGTCCATAATTAAATATGATGGTCGAGTTAAGCTTTGGTATTCGTGGCCTATCAATCCTAAGAAAGGTATACTGTAAGGATCGATTTGCTTTCAATTAACAGTTAGAGCGACAATGAGAAATTTGATATAAACTGTTCACAGAATGGAAAATTATATACTGTAGTAGGCAAGAATTTTTTCGCGAACAAAATCATAGGAATAGCACCTACTTTTGATTTAGACAGAACTTCGTCGACACACAAATGCACAACAGGAGAAATTTTGACTATTTGATCAGTTTGTTGAAGGAAATTAGTGTATTGCTCTTGGCCGAGGAAAATTTCCTCATTGACTACAGTAACAAGCCATACGCTATTTTCTCTTGTCGGAGATAACTTTTTCCTAGCATTTGATATATTTGCCAAACTTTCGAACTCAAGAGTCCATCAATTGTGAAAGTTTTTGCACGTCAGATGTCACGTGACAGGCTTAAAATATGCAAACAGGAGAATGTTTACCACTTTATTGAATGAACGTTAATCTTATCGCGATGTTGTTTATACCATCGCGATAGAGTCGACTCGACGAACAATAATCACTTTGTTTTCAAAATAATTGTTTTTCTAACAATCATGAGTTCTTTGTGTGAAAAGGTAAAAACATTTTTTGAATATTTTCTACTATGTTATAGCCACATAGGACCTGTTGCACTTGATGATGATGAAAAATGGTTTCACAATCATTCAAGCCATTGTTTCTCAATGGTCTATTCCCAACTGAGCGATTCCCGATTTAGCGAATTCCCAATTGAACGATTTCAAACGAGCGATAGAGAATGTAACAACACTTTTTTTCAGATTTTCCTTCTTTACCTTATATTTTTCTTTGTATATATTTCTTTTTTCTTTCGTTCCGTGTGTTGCTTATGTTTTCCTTTATGTATGTTTTTGCATTTTTATCTTTTGTCTCTGCTTTCTCTCATTTTCTTTTTTCTTGTCATCTACTTTTTTTCTTTTTTGCTTACGAAACAATACATTACAAGTTGTCCTTTTTAATGAGCATTATCTCCTATATAATTTTTATACAATTCGGCATGTTCTATTTCCTATTCTATTTTATCCTTAGTGATTTTTTATCCATTCTTACCTACTTTTCATCTTAGTTTTTTGCTTTTACTTCTTTATCTTCCTCTCATTCTATTCTCCTGATGCTTCCTGTTTTTGTTCTTTATCCACATTATTTTGTCACATTTTTTATGTTTTTTCTTTTTCACATGCTTTTCTACCTATTTTCAATATTTTTAATGTGTTTCTTTTTGTTGAAGTTTTCTTTCTCGTAATGTTTTGTTTCTTCCAGCATTCTTTTGTTTATGTTTTTTATGGACATTTTCACACTAAAACGATGAGAGACTCAAGCATGCCGAACTGTACAAGAATTATACGGAAGACTACGGTCATTTTAAATGACAACTTATAATGTATTGTATTATGAGCAAAAAAAGAAAAAATTAGATGACAAGAAGGAAGGAAGTCAAAGAAAGCACAGACAAAAGATGAAAACGTAAAAACATATGTTTACGAAAACACAAGCAATACACAGAGAAAACGAAAGAAAAAAGAAATACATAGAATGAAAAATATGAGGTAAAGAAGGAGAAAATAAAGAAAATGTTATTACATTGCTTGATCGCTCGTTTGCAATTGCTCAATTGGGAATTCGCTCATATTGAAATTCGCTGAATTAATGGCTCGCATGGGAATCGCTCAATTCGGAATTCGCTCACTTGGGACTCCGCTCACTTGGAAATTCACTCACTTGGAGTCGCTCACTTGAGAATCGCTCAGACGGAAGAAATCGCTTAATCGGAGATTCGCTCATTTGGGAACCGTTCACATGAGAATACCTTGTTTCTCAGTTAGTTAGTTCCAGAAGTTCATTTTTATAAGTACTTACTTTGCTTTTTTGTACCAAGTTACAACTTATGTAGTCACTCAATTCATCCTGAAATTAGAGGTCAAAAAACTGCCCACCGTTAAACGCTTTTTTTACTTCATCCATGTCAGACTAAGGGATTTTCGACTTATATTCCTCTATAGTCTATTTATTTTGAAATATGGCATGATTTAGTTAACCGATAAATGAGTGGATTCAACATGGAAACATATTACTCATGTCAATAAGAGAATTTTCTGGTCCATAATTGATTATTTTCTAGAATAATCTCGTTGAATGGTCAACGTTTCTTGAGTAGAACCTTTAGACGTCATCGTGATTTTGGTGCCTCAATGTCCAGCATTTTTGCTACAGTAAAAAAATTCCACTCGATGAAAATTGCATATCAAATTTAGCCTACTTTTTTGCTTATCTCTGATCCCGGTATCTCATGTACTTTAATTTTCTGCTGGGAAATCTCACGAATTACAGTAGCGTCCAGAGCGAACTTATAATAATTTTACACAATTGGTTCTTCCCATGAGCATTCTTTACATTGAAATTTACACTAATGTGTGAAGAAATACAATTTTGGCTCATTCTCGATTTAAGTAACGACAACAGAGGCAAACATGTTCAACATTAAATTAAATTTGTTTTTCGAGTCTTCAAAAAATCTATGAAAATTATGAAATTTTATCATTGCGTCTTAAACAGATGAAATTTACGACACTATTCGAGCCCATTCGATCAGGAAAGTAGGTACGACTTGACGCAAAATCTTCACGAAGTGGTAAACTTTATACTGTAAGCGGAAACGCTTAAAATTTTATTACAACAGAAAAAAAATCAAAATTATACAGGGTGAACCAAAAAAAGACGACCGGTGCTGACTTTCATAACTTTCGAATGAATGAAGCTTTTTTAATGTAGATTGCTGCATTAGAAGCTCCTGTTTGTCTTTGTTACAAGGGCCAAATTTTATCCTCATAGCGTTTGTGGTTTCTGTACAAACAGATATTTTGTAAAAGTGATCATTTTTCAAAAAGCAAAGTTGTGAAATCAAAGTAAAAGTTGTCCTGCTATGAAAAAAGTTTTGTAAAGCTGTTTACACACAATAATAGGTCAAAAATCATCCAAATTTTCAAGTTACACGTAATTTTAACTCAGCAACTTCTTGTTCCAATATGGGCAAAATTTTTCTAAAATCAAGAGCTTTTGTTTTGAAATTGGAAAAAAACAAAATTAAACCAAAATCAATTCTGTCATTGACCAGTCCGAAAAACGATTCAAATTATTGGTGAAACAGAAATTAGGACACACTAAAACGGATCTCTTGTAGTTTTCAGCTGTTATTTTGCTTATGATTGGATCTATTTTACTTTTTCTATTGTAAAACATGTTGTTTTTTTATCAATTTTTTCCTGTTATTTGCAAAATCGACGTTTAGTATTATTCATTCTAGTGACTCAATATTTTAGCAATCTGGCTGAAACTTTGCAATTTTTATGCCAGATGTTTTACCTATCGATGACAGAAAACCGCATTAAAAAAGCTTCACTCTTCTGAAACCTAATGAAAGTCAGTACCAGTCGTCTTTTTTGGCTCACCCTGTATAACTTTTGTGTTTCCTTAGACCAAGTTTAGACTGACTTTCTATTGTCTTGCACATTTACGCAAACTTGAGTGTAAAGAAGGACCCCGGAAAAACGGTTTGTGTAACTTTACTCCATTTACCGTGGCTTATCCAATGCACTATAGCATGCACTATTTAAGATTTTACAGTCTTCTCGGTTACTGTAGACAATATTTTTATTTTCCGTTTTTTTCAGATTTTCGCTTCATTCATCATCACGTGCCTATTACCCGCTCAAATGATCAGTCATCCGATCAAAATCAAACTTTTTCCCGGCGAAATTCAACGGTATCAGGGTCGATCGGGTCTGACGTCGTGCGAAAAAGTCGTCAACGCCAGCAGCGAATTTTTCGCCGCGATCAGCTATCGTTGGTTCAGGGATTCATTCCCGACGATCAAAGACGATCCTCTATGTTCAAAAAACATTTGCCTGATCGTATTGTACAAAAATTTCAAAATTCAATTGCCCATCGTCGATAGGTGTAGAGAATGCGAAGAAGAAGAAATGCAATTGTCGAAAAGAGCTTATAATATTCTAGTGAAAAATAGAAAAAGTAGGAAAGAGGTCGTTCATTGGACTTTGATCAATTGTTGACTTTTTCTCGTGTTATATTTGTTTTGTTGTTGAATATCAATGTTTGTATAAAAAGCTACTTCGATTGAGTTTGTGAAGAAAATCACTATGGCTCAAATTACAGAAAGTGGGTTAAACGTGGGTAAGAGTAAAAGTAAAATGGCGAGTAAAATCGTAGGTAAATAAAACTCGAGTAAAATCTCGGGTTAAAGCCGAGTAAAGTTTGGGTAAAATCGCAGGTTATTTTCACGTCTTTTTACCCGACTTTTACTTTACTCACTTTCAGTAATCTCGAGTTGGATAAAATCGACGGTAAAAAAAATTACTCACGATTTTACCTGACTTTAATCCATCATTTTACCCACGATTTTATGGTACCGCTCCAACACCGCCACCGTCCCAACACCGCCACCGTCCCAACTCCGCCACCATCCCAACTCCGTCACTTTCTTGTCCCAACTTTCGCAATCTTTCAAAAAGTTTATTTTTTGTAACACGATAATTTGATAAAATACTTCACAGTCATATTTTTCACAGAAATATTTAGAAGTCCTCCATTTTTCTATTATATTATTAAATATACGATACGATTCATCAAAATTCGTATCTTACCATAATGGGGTGTCACATTAAACAAAGTGGAGCCATGTCACATTAAACAGAGGTGGTGATCAGTCACATTGGCGGGAAAAAACCCGTACCATATCCCATAGGTAATATGGTCATGACACTGTAGGTGACATGCTGTGACCCCGTGGGGTGGCTCCATTAGTGTTCTTCGTTGCGGGAACCCAACCCAGCTGGTACTACCACAGGTAAACCTATGGTGTACCTCGGCCTTGTCCTAGGGTTAATGCTGTAGAATAATGGACAATGCGGCCGGGTCGGGGGTGCCAATCCCTAATCCTCATCCACCGGAATGGGGGATGGTGCCATTCGGAGAATGGCGTACTGTAGGGGACCCGATTGTTAACCTAAATCCCCTTATTGGCCCAGACCTTAAGGGTCTGAGGGCTTTCTTAACTGAGGGTACTTCCGGGGGAAAACTAGCTTAGGGGAGACTCCCACAAATATACCCTCAACAACAATAACCCCTGAGAAGACTTACGACACCTCTTCTCAAATTACTCGGCGCTGAGCGAAGGGTCCAGGGTCAAACTGGGGTCCTACGGACGGCAATATACCGGAACGGGAATCCGGGCGATTCGGCGTGGAATTCGGCGACAGCTGATCGGCAGGCAGCGATAATGGACGTTTCCTCGGCGAGGGGGACGGGGTTCTATGATTAACGGCGACAGGGACAGGTTCCTACGGTCGGGTTACTGTAGGGTAACGAGTATGTGTAGGCCCAGGCGCAAATATGCTAATTTATTTGACGTACGGCGAAACGCAGTTGACAATAACAAAATATAATAAAATCAGCGACGGTAAACGCGGACGCAAAGGCTAAAGATGAAAAACCAGTTAGGCCCAATAATGAGTGACAAAAAGACAAAACATGCCCTTTTAAAGGGCTCCATAAACTACAGTATGCCTTGGGCGGAGTTAACACTCCCCCAAGCTAACTTCTGCAGCGGAAATCGTTGCAGAAGATGCCTATGATCACATAGACATTTTCCAGTTCACAACGTTAAGCATTGGGGCAAGTTTTCACTCTCCATGCTTAACATAGGAACGTCACTAGTGAGAATTTCCAACTAGTCGTTTCACGTTGCGAAACATCGCTAATTTTTACTGATAAGAAGTGCACATTGTGCTCTAATTACAGCGATGAGCTTGGAGAGCTTATCTCTAACGGAAATTCTTGACTAGCGGGTACATACCGTAGTTTACGTGTGCGATTGAAAATAATAAATCGAAACGGAAATAAAAGTGCGCAAAAGCAACAGAAATAAACATAAAAAGTACACACATAAATTGCATGTAAAAAGTATAAAAACGAAACGCAAAATTGATGTAAATTACTGTAACACAAAACGTAACGAAAAACATAATGAAAAATTGTGATGTGCATCACGTGACGTTCGACGAAATCGGTCGGCACGTGACACGGCGGTCCTTCAAAAAAGGGCGTCCTCGTCCTTGTGCGCGTCTGTGGGGGTCAAACGTTCAGGTGATAGTGACGGCGAGCGGTCGATGGTCCAGTGGTTTTTCGGTGCGTTCTGGTTTGTGAAATTGTGTCAATGTCGCGTGGAGTTGCTGACGTCGATTGGAGATGCGTGAAGTTGCTGACGTCATTTGATCCCTTCGGTGAAGTTGCCAATTGTCGGTTGATTTGTGAAATCTGAAACGAGACTAAAAAAAAAAAATTAGAGGCGAGATATAGGCTATCGCACGGATGCGCCTGTAATGTGAGGCAATACCCCAGTTTAGATGCATTGATCGCTGCTCATTCTCTTCTTTACACTGCTATTCCAGCATGGAACAGGAGTGGGTATCCTGTGAGGGGCATGGCGGTCCTTCGAAAAAGGACGACCCCGTCCGTAAGGAAAGAAGAGAAGAGCGTCTTGATTACAGGTCGGAGACCTCTGCATCAAGATGTGGGTCAATGAGATCTTGTGTAAAATCTCTGTTTGTTGACGGAATCAACAAAGGTGCCATCTCGATGACCTGTGAAGTGGAAGGTATCTCCTCTTCTTCTGTAGGCTGAGCAGGTGACACGTAGCGTCTAAGCTGGTTGACATGTACAGTATCTTCTTGGTCAGTCTCAAGTCGAATGGTGACATTGGGATAGGTCACATTCGTGACAAAGTAGGGGCCATCATAAATGGGCAGTAATTTGGGCGTTAGACCATGTTTTCTGGTGGTGCGCAGTTTGAGCACATGATAGCCAACTTTGTAAGAGACATCTGGTGTCATGCGGTCGTAGGACCTAGCATAAGCCGCCTGCGATCTCTCAATCTTGCTCTGGATCAAGGTCAAGGCATTTGTAAAATGCCGTTTGACCTCCATATCATAAGTAGAAACATCTATGATATGAGCCAGAGGGTTGAATGAGAGCGCTGCATCAACAGGTAGCATGGGTGTACGACCATACATGAGCTCAAAGGGTGAATACCCTGTGGACTCATTCATACTAATGTTGACAGCGAATACAGAGTACGGCAGGTGTTCATCCCAATCAGTATGACCTTGGTGGACATACATACGTAACCGTGTAGCTAGCGTTTGATTAGCTCTTTCCACTTCTCCGTTTGTCATGGGATGATAAGCGGTGGAGTGGATTTTCTTAGTTGAACAAATGGCAGTGATTTCAGTCATCAGTTTGGAGGTGAAATCAGTACCACGATCAGACTGAAGAATCTGCGGTGCCCCATGTCTGCAGACAATTTGTGTAACAAAAAGTCGAGCTATGGTTTGCGCAGTAATGTCTGGAGTAGCGAAAGCTTCGACCCATTTAGTAAAGTAGTCTATAAAGACTACAATAAAACGGTTTCCACTTTCACTAGTGGTCATGGGTCCCATACAGTCGACACCGACTTGATGAAACAGTCCCGTAATGGAAATCGGTTTCAGAGTTGCACAGGTCTTTTGTCTCGCAGGTTTATTCCGTTGGCAAAGATCACACCATTGACAAAAGGACTTGACGTCCGCACTGAGGGAAGGCCAGTGGTACCTGCGGGCTATAAGCCTCACGGTACGTTTTGCACCAAAGTGCCCAGCAAGAATATCGTTATGATGAGCCTCAATAATGGTAGTAACCATTGATCGAGGGACAACAATCTTGTTGGACTCGCCTGTCCACTTCTGGAGGATGTTATCCAACAGGTGGTAGCCATTAACATCATTCTGATCACCATAGGGTTTTAGTGACCTAAGAATGGAGGCTAATTCCGGATCCTCAAATTGAGTTGCGAGAAGGTCATGGTGCTGCGCATCCTGTGATATCTCTGCATAAGACTCAGACCTGGCCAGGTGCTGCGCACCATTGGTGGTCCTTTTGGATGAATTGGCCAGGTGCTGCGCACCATCGGAGATCATCATTACCTCTCCCTCGGGTCTGTATAGGGGAGTATCATCGATACTCTCCCTGGCAAGGGAATTAGGATCAGGAAGGCATGATAATGCATCGGCATTACCATTGGACCGACCTTTTTGGGGCCGAATAGTCAGTTTGAATTCAGCTAGCGCAAGGCCCCACTGACCTATCTGGGACAAAGGGTTCGGTTTCTCTAACACCGCCTTAACAGCAGTGTGATCGGTCTGAACGACCACCTCATGTTGAAAGAGGTAAGGCCGAAAGTGCTTAACAAAATGGACAACAGCAAGAGTCTCTAACTCCGTAATAGTGTAGTTCTTCTCAGCTGCTGTTAACCCTCTACTGGCGTATGCAACAGGATGGTCGTATCCATTTTCGTCTAACTGGCTCAGAACTGCTCCTATCCCCGAAATACTTGCATCAGTTTGAAGTATGAAGGATTTCGTAAAGTCCGGATGGCGCAGGACAGGAGGGTTCAACAACAGCCTTCGGAGTTCGTCGAACGCCGCTTGCTGAGGTTTTGACCATTGGAAGGTAACTTCCTTCCGTAAGAGCTTGGTCAGCAGCTCGCTGAGCCGAGCGCAACCAGGGATGAAACGCCTGTTGTGAGACACCAGACCAAGAAAAGACTTGATGTCCTTAGCATTTTGTGGAATGGGTAGATCCTGGACGGCAGCCAATTTGACTTTATCCGGCTCGAGACCTTTCTGTGAGACGCGGTATCCGAGATATTCTACCTCAGAGTGCGAAAACTTGCACTTGCTCAGTCTGAGCTTCATTCCGCCCCGATGGAGACGCGTAAACACATCCATCAGGCGCTCAAGCATCTGGGTGTGAGAGTTCCCGAACACCATGATGTCATCGAGATAGGTCAGTGCAGTGCGCCACTGCAATCCTGTAAGAAGCAGATCCATGAGGCGTTGAAACGTCCCAGGGGCATTGCAGAGACCAAAAGGCAGATAGTTGAACTCGTAAAGTCCAATAGGCGTATTAAACGCCGTTTTCTCTTTGTCTGCCTCGGCAATAGGTATAGACCAATAGGCATTAGCCTGGTCAAGGGTAGTAAAGTATTTCATACCCTTGAGTGTGTCCAGGATATCATCAATCCGTGGGAGAGGATAAACATCCTTTTTCGTAACCTCGTTAAGACCACGAAAATCAACACACATCCGGTGTGACCCATTTTTCTTGCGAACCAGAACGGTGTTAGTAGCCCAGGGAGAAGTGCTAGGCCGAATAATACCTTCTCCCTGGAGCGCCTTGATTTCTTGTATGATGAGATCCTTTTCCTTGGGCGCAGTGCGGTAAGGGAAACGGCGGACTGGTCGAGCGTCACCCCTGCTGATCTCGTGGTGCACGAGGTCAGTGGAAACTGTGTCCTTTTCATCAATAGCGTAGAGGTCAGTAAATGCGACCAGCAGATCGAGCAACGCTGCTTTATCCTGTGAGGAGATATCTGAAGATATCACAGCATTGGCTTCAACCCACTTACGGTCAAGAATGGTATCAGACTTGACGGCGGATCCCTGTGAGGAATCAGTATGCATCTGCACATGACCGATGGTCGTGTGCGGGTAGAGAACCACTGAGTGTGTACTTGGGTTAACTACCTGTAGGGGTATGCGACCATTGGTCACAGTACTCACAGCACCAGCAAAGTATACATTGCGTTGCTGTCCCAAAAGAGGCTTAGGAAAGAAAGCTACCTCGGGCACAGTTGCATACATTGAAGGTACAGGTGCAGTGAATTGCGTTAGCGAGCGAGGCTCAAGGACAATCAACTCCTGCAAGGGTAGTGCCCCACGAGCAGAAGGTGGATTGTGGATGAGGCCTTCACATGGAACTCGAAGTTCCTTGAACTGAAGAAAGGATTTCTCCCAGTTCAAACTGACGCAATTGAAGCGTCCGAGGAAGTTCCTCCCCAGGACCAGTTCAGCCGAACAATTCTCTTGAACTTGGACATGAATCCATTCAGAGACATCAGCCACTGTTACCGTGATATAGGCAGCGCCTAGCAGTAGAATCGGAGACCCATTGGCTGCTATGGGGCGAGCCCTAGTCTCTGTGAGTACCAAGTCGGGTAACTGGACTGCCAACTTGTGATCCAGGAGGGAGAAAACTGCTCCTGTATCAATTAGAGCTTTGGCCTCTCCCCAATTGTTCAGTAGAACTTTGATATGAGGGGTCCTCATTTCAGTGGGGTAGAAAGCTGATACTACATGACCTGGGTCAGGCACAGAGTCATAAAAGCTCGACTCCGGCGCATTGGTTCGCTTCGGGATGGGCAAACCAGTGCGTCTGAGTAATCCTACCAGAGCATAACCAACCGATCTTTCCGGATTGGTCCTAGGAGTAGGATTGACCTGAACAGTGAGTACATGATCTGATCTTTCTCCTGAGCTCTGAGTAGCTCCTAGTGATTCGACCTCAGCATCAGAGAGTGGTGGCACCTCTAGTACAGGGGATGCAGGTGCATCAGAATCACTAGGCTCGCGAAACTGGCCTCTCTCTAGTGTAACTAGAGAATTTCCAGGCCGGGGTCTAGGACAGTTTGATCCTGACCTGGCCATAAAATGACCACTAGCCCGTCTAGAAGAGGTTCTACTTCCTCTGGTTGACCCCCGTGATGAGGCAATGGAGGAAGCTCGCGAGGGTGGCCGAGAAAGGGATGAAGTCCTTGATCTTGATCGAGACCCGGACCTGTGGGAGGCCCTTGACAGTGAACATGTGTTCTCCCACCATAGTTCGATCTGATCAATCTCAGCCGCCGTCAAGAGAAGTGGCAGTTCTACCACATTCAATCGACAGACATGTTGTTGGTAATCAAATGTAATATTCTGGAATTGTTCTAGAAAGTCCAATCCAAGAATCAGATCGACCGGTGCCCAGAAAGGAGACGTAGTCTTACACACATGGAGATGTATATCCACTCTTGTATGTGGCTGACGGGTTTCAGGCAACATGATCTCATATGGTCCTGAAAGGAGAGTATGGACAGCTTTACCATTGATACTCATCAATGGGTTAAAGTCGTGATGTTGCTGGAAAGCCATCGCCGCCTTCGGACTCTCTTTGATCAGCGCTTTGTGAAGGCCTTGACTAATGATAGTCCGTGGGCAACCAGTATCAAGGAAAGCAGGAGTTTCCTTGTGGTCAACTAGTACGACAAAACACGGAGTGATCCTGTCTAACTGAGTTGGCACATCGTTCTGTACGTAATGAAAACCTACCCAACGCCGAACTTTCCTGAGGAGGTACAACGGAGAGTATTGGCTGACAAACCGAACCTGTCTTTTCCGCAGGCGGTAACTGAGGTAATAGGAGATCCCAACGTAGATGAGAAATCCTGTACTGGACAGTGCTGCCAGGGCAATGAGTGTGTCAAAGATCAACTGCACTGGTCCACTCAAAAGAGACTGTAAGCCCTGCATGAGGTTGTGCTGTTGGCCAGTAATCACATGGTTTGCTGCCAGATCAACACCTTCCAGTGAGGCTCTGATGTCAGTCCCTACCCCTGCAACCGCCTGATACAGGGTATCTGGTTGTAGGGATAAACCAGCGGTATAATTTACCAACCAGTTCAAGACCGCTTCAATTTGCTCAGTCTTGTAAATGTATTGTTTAAAGAAAGCAAAACTTGAAGGGGTCATCACCAACTGATCATGGAAGAGCGCAGGAGCGTCAAAGTGAGTGACGTTGAAGCGCTGTTTCCAGAACAGCTCAAGCGGAATGTGGCTCACATGGACCGTGCCAGATTCAGTAAACCAGCCGGAGCGATTTTGGAAAATCCCTGTAAAGTGGTGGTCACACGGCACCTTTGGACTGAATTTAGTGAGATCTGGGCCACCGGGGGTGGCAAAATAAATGGTACCGCCAACCTGTACGGGTAGATACTTGTAACAGGTGTCTCCCACTTGGTACGAATGGTAGACATAAGTGGCGTTGACCTTGTGACACAGCCATATCGTCAGTGCTTCACCCGTAAATTCCGCCGTCAGATCATTCCTTTGAAGGAATGCCCGGGCTCCTAGTGTAGGGTCAAAATGAAGCAACTGCCAAGTCAGATCAAGGTAGCGTTGAGCGTGAGAACATAACTCTAGCCACATGAATCGAAAATGGTTAATTTCGGACTCTTTGATCTGCTGAGCCAGGTAATTCAGTTTGGCATTGACGGGGTCAGGGACGGACTCCTTTGCCAATCCGAACAACCTCTGGGTCAAATTAAATCTTCCGTGGATGCGGAGAAGAAGACCCTGATCCATTCGCACTGTATTCGACCGGAGGTCAGGACACAGTCGAAACACACGAGAGTTTCCCGGGATCTTCAGGGCAACCTGCAAATCATCGATGATGATATGGTTTTCTGATACAGACGCAGTGTAATTACCTGGTGGCCGATAATGGCACTGTGCTGTAAAGTTTGTGGCAGGCCAAACAATTACCCCGTCTAGAGTAGTGCATTGACCTGCAGTGGGACTGCATCCACCTACATCTCCTAAGGTACTTAGAGCTGTAGTGCCATCCCACGAAGCGACCTGTCCCTCCTCGATGAAGAGGTTAGTCACTGTCTTGCAGGCGTCATTGCAGCACCATGAGTACATCACCTCCAGCGTTTGGTTAGTGCTATAAAAGCCAGGATGTATTTCCACGAGCTTTTGTAAACCAAACACCTTTGTGCGATGTGCTAGTGTACACGCCGCAGGCGGGAGGTGCTGAGTAGTAATGACGTCCGCAGTAATGCCCCTAGATCCGAAAAAACCAGTATTTGTGCATACCTTACGATTCCGTAAGGTGCATTTCCATGCTTTAGTCGTGATTGGATCAGAAATAGGTACATATACTGTAACATTCATGCGTCGTGGACTCCACAAAGATTTTGGTGGTTTGCATTCAACTTTTTGAGGTAACTCAAGTGGATGACCACTTCTTGAAAGACCACAAAATTGGTATTGAGTAGCAGTTGTTGCAGAGCTCATTCCTAAGAACAGTAGTGTTACGAAGGCCCAATTTATTACAAACAAAATATTTACAAGCAGTGTCTGCAAATTTACACCAAAATGTACAGTCTTCACCCGTCGGGCGGCTTCATTCTTCAACGTCATCGTCGTCGGACGATACGGGCTCCTCTCCGGGGAAGTCGATGACCAAGCCTCCTCCGGGTTGGACTTCGCGAAGAACGCCAATGTTCGGGGACCGCAGGACGGTTGCCGTCGGAAATGGCAACGCCTCGGTGACGTTGATGGCGTTGTGAACAGCGGGCAACGGTTCTCCAAAGGCGTTGGCGACCGGTTGCTGCGGCCCAATTGCCGCCAAAGTTTGGGCTCCTGTCGTCATTGTCGTCCGTGACGTGGCAACAACTGCTGTGGGCCGCACGTTGCGACTGGCTTGCTCCACAGCGCGGCGGACGGCGTCCACTGCCGGCGACGATGGTTCACCGTCCAACAGGATTTTGTCCACCGGGGTGACGCGAATAGTTCCGTCGGCGATAAACTCGAGCGCCCGTCGAGCGACGTCCGGTCCCAAAATCCACAACACCGCCGGTGCCGATAGCATGACGTCCGCGGCCGTAAGCGCCTCAACCTCGAACGGCTCGTTGAGTAGCGCCCAGGGGAGGTGCGGATACTTTTTGGCCAAATCGGTTGACCAAACAGCCCCCATCGCGTTGGTGACGGATGAGGAATCTGTAAACAAGAAATCATTAAAGCCGGTGACTTGTAAGGATATCTAATTTTTGGACCTGAAACTCCAGAAAAAGAAGGTAGTTTACCTATCAGATTCATCGATTCCAGTTGACCGACGACCTCCAATGCGGAGTCCGTGGGAATTCCGGGCGGCGGTCCCTAACTGATAGCACGTGCCGTGGGCACCAGTGTACCTTCCGTCGGTCGATACGACGCGATTACGCTGACGTCGCCAGTCGTTTTCAGGGTCGCTGACGGGTTTACGTTGACCCGCGTTGCGTATTTCGGTGGTGGCGGCGGAAAAGTCGACAACGGGGTCGCCGAAACCACTGCTGTAGCTGAAAAACCAATACTGATTACACAGACAGGATAACACAGTTGTGAGCGATCCGCCAGGTGTTCAGCCAAAACTTCATCATCCTGATCAAATAGATCTGGGTGAAGAAGCCCGTCGGTAACCCCTACAGCATTATTTTGCCGTGGAGGTGACCGATATTGGTTCCCTGTCCCGTGAGGAGTTGGATTAGCATACCTCCGAAAATTTCCACTTGCCCCCTGAGGAGAGTAACTAGAATTACCAAAATTAGTCTCACCAGGCAGTGTCGAATTTCGATTAGGGCAAGCCGCGGCTCTGTGCACTCGTAATTTTCGACAATGCGGGCAGGGCCTGTCGCATCGGTCAGTTGGGTGCGCCCTCGTTCGACAAAAATAGCAATGGCTGGCGCCGGTGGCAGAGGCGGTGCTAGGGTCGGCGCTTTCGGGATTTTGAGCCCGACAAGTAGCGTCGTTGTGGGTGCAGCGTCCATGGTAGGAGCACATCTGTAGATGTGCCCCTGACGGGCGATCCCCGGCGGTTTGGACACACGTCGACGGCGTCGATGACGGCGTCGAATTTCTCGAAGGCGGCACCGATTGCTGAGCCGTAAGTCGCGCAACGTGAGCCGTGAGCCGGGACATCTCCGATTGTAAATGTCGAACCTCGTCCAACGGCGTGGCCGACGGACGTTGAGCGGTGCCCCTCTGATTCGACATTGACCTGACGTTGTCGGCGGTCCTTTGTTCTGAAGAGAAAACAGCATTAGATGGGGCAGTATACCTAATCTCATCCCGAAAAATCTGTGATTCAGCGTAAAAAGCTGCTTTGAGAGTCTCTTCAAGAGTTGTGAACTCCCTGAACTTAATACTATCTCTAAGGACTGGTCTCAACCCTCTCAGAAAGATAGGTTTAATAATAGAATCCCTAACATCAGTCGCGAGATCCGGATAAGCCACCCTGGACAGTCTCTTAAGGTGCTCAAGGTAGACTATCGCGGATTCAGTTGGCTTCTGCAGGCGATCTTGGATCAACTGCTGATGCAGATCTGAATGACGCCCTACTGGAAAGTCTCTCCTAAGAAAAGCTGTGAACTCTTCGTAGCGGGTAGGCTGCAGAGTACCACTGCTAAAGTCCCGGTAGGATGCCAGAGCAGGACCTGTGAGGCAAGACTCCAAAAACGCGATTTTATATGCATGATCCACTTCTGTTACCCCTTGAAGTGTAAAGAAGGGGGTCAAGTGGGATATAAAATCCGTTATGGACTCACCAAAAGCACCTGAAAAGGCAGGAGGGGCCATGAAGCTGGACACAGGAGGGTGCCTTCTGCCATTCATAGCCTCCAGCTTTTGGTTGAGTGGTCCAAGGGCATTCTCAAATGCAGCTTGGACCTTATTCTCAATCTGTGAAGGTAAATCAATTTCTGACTTCATAGATGAGAATTCGTCTTCCTGTAGGGTATCTAAGACTGATGATCGTGCCTGTGAAGTTATTCGATCAAACTGAATAGAGAGGGGCTCACTTGTCTGCTTAAGCTTAGTACTAAGGCGACAGGAACGTCTAGGTGTCTCTATTTTGTAGAAGTGGAGTAAGAGTTACTTTTGTAGTCGCGTGGCGAGGAAGCGCGGGAATTAGGAGATCGTTTGCAGGACGGCGTGTTGAGGCTGTAACTCTTGTTCTTTATGATATCTAGCGGCCACTCAGCGATGGGGCTAGAAAGGGACAAGGTTTTAGCTCTCAGAACAGCCAGGAGAGAAGATAGGTTGACTCAGAAGGGAATTTATCTGGTCACCTACAGAGGTAAAGAGGGGAGAACCCGAGTGTAAAGAGAGGGAGAAGTATACCCAAACTTTAGAGATGAATGGGGCTAGACCTGGTTATTTGAACCAAAAGTATAATACATTTGAAAGAAAAGTGGTGGAACTCCAACCATAAAATTAAGGAACCGACGTGAGGGCATACGGATAAACCCGCTCAAAAGGGAATTTTATTTGAAGGTTAAGTCCGTTGTACTAATTTACAAACTTTGGGATATGGGAGGGCTCGTAACTGACAAAGTCCTACTCACCAGGAGTAGCGCATGGAGTAGCTTAAGAATTAATAAGTAAAGGGGGACAACTTAAAGTAAACTTAGTGGGTGCTAATAGATAGGGACAAAATTAGTTTACAAACCAGACTACGCAAAGGGAATCGCACTATTACGCAATCGGCCTCACTCACTAGGAGCAATTGCGAACTCTGAAAAGTGTGATGACTAGACAAGAGGATCCCGGAAGGACGTCATTCGCGTATATGCTACAACCGTGCCCAAAACGGGAATGCGCGTTTTGAACAGAACGGGAACTCTCCAGGAGTATTATATACAGCTGGGGGCCGGGTTTCCGTTCACTGGGATGAAGTGAGGATAGCAGGTCACCAGTTGAGATATAAGAGCACCAGGTACCAGGGTGCTATTCTGACACACTCAGTCAGTAAAAGGGCATGGGGGTCCTTGGCCCAGCTGTGCCAGTGGTGGAGGTGGGGAAATGCAGGCTTCCTCCTATGAATCGAGGCTAGGCTCAACGCATCTTGAGATCAGGGGTACAGTCTGTCTCGAATAAATGAGTGTAAAGTGAGGGGCTAAGGCGGACTTAGTTGTAATGTGTTTAGGCGGACTCGAACACCTTCGCTTAGGCGGACTAGCGGTTATATTATGCTAAGGGACAAACCAACGGAGGTGAACTCAGGATTAAGGGCGACTGTAGTGCGGACATTATTAGGCCAGCTAACGAAGGCGTTTGAGTGTGAAGAAATGATTACAGGAGGGTCTTTTACACTTTAGGCCCAACCAGTGGCTGTGCCGTAATTCCTGAGGAATTATTCTGGTGGGGACACTAAAGAAGATCATAGATGAGAAAGAAATGCGAGAATTTAGATAAGAAATTTACAAGAAGGTTGTCAACCCTTGCAGTTGTTAGACACAGGCAGTACCGACTGCAAATGCCCAACGGTTGCGTATGTTGAACAACCAACCCAGCTGAGGCCGAGTGTAGACCCGTTCGAACCTACAGTTAAAGCTTAGAAGAGTAGTCACGTGCTGATCCATCAGTGCCGCTACCCTTGTGGACAACTTGATCAGTATCACGGACCGAGTGCATCTCAGGTTGCGTGAGCATGTATACTGGTGTTTCCCAGGCGCCAGTAACACACAGACACAACCCTAAAACAAGAGTCGTAGGTGAGAAAGTAATACTCCAATCATCACCTAGGACTCAAGTGGCATCTTGGAAACCCACAGTAACCCGGTGCTGACGTCAAAAGATGTGATATACACCACCACACACTCGGTGCTGACCTCAGGTGACTGGGATGTAAGTGCCTTAATCTCATGTTGCAGTATGTACGCCAAAAAGTAAGAGCCTACGGCTACAAACTTCTACGGCAATACGGGGCATCGCCGTTGCTGACGCCAGAATAAGACGGTAAAGTCTTAATTCCGATACTGGAATAGAGATTTATCATTGTGGACATCAGTAGATAGGGCCCTAGGCCAGCAACCTTGCTACGACAATACGGAGCATCACCGTTGCTGACGTCAAAAGGTAATAGCTGAGTCTCAGTTATCCTATGACAATGATATGAGATGCAGTTGTTGCAGACGCCAGATGTGTGGTTTGTAAGGCCTCACATCTCCGAACAACAATATGATGCATTGTTGTTGCTGACGTCAAGGACTGAAGTCGGAATAGCCGACCAATCCTAGTGCAACAACATGGGCCTCTGCTGTTGCAGACGTCAGAAAGACAGTGCCATACGGTCACCATCCTGCAATAACAACCTGTTACGTTGCCATTGCTGACGTCAGGGGTAGAGCCGGAGGGCCACCCACCCCTTAAAGCAACAGCAAGGGATGCAGCTGTTGCAGATGCAGGGGGAGGACACGGAGAACCATTAACCCCTTAATGGCCACATGCTATGCGGCCATTGCTGACGTCAGAGGCATGACCCCGCTAGTCACGCCTCAGTGCAACAGCAGCATGTGAGGTAGTTGCGGACGTCAGAGGTAGGGTCGCTCGAGACACATCACCTCATAACAACAACCCAATAAGTAGTTGTTGCTGACATCAGTGGTCACGATCGGTAAGATCCCCACCACGTGCAACCACCTAGAGAGAGAAGAGAAAGGAGAAGAAGACTGTGCAGTAGTGAAACAAATGATAAAAATGACCTACTGAAGGTTTGCCAACTATGACGTATGTGTGACCAGTGAAGAAAAAGTTTTTTTTTTGGGTAAATTTGAATAGAAGTGAAAAGAGAATGTTTTGTTTGTTTTTGGTAGGAAAAAGGATAAATTTTAATTTGTTTGTTTAGAAGGGGAAAAGAAGAAAAATGGGTTAAAAGTTTTTAATTGAGTTGATTTTGAGATAAGAAAATTTATTGGGTGAAAAAGTTATGATAATTGGGTCACACGCTACGCATAGAAGACCGAGAAAATAAAAAGTAAAGTAAATAAAAATAAAATTTGAGACCCAACGGTGTTATATGTGTCAACAGTAAAATTGTGGCTTGTTTGGCCTGAAAAATGAGCAACTTGGCTAGTGCTCAGTGAAGATAAGAAAAATTTTGAAAAAGTGTGTTGACACACATACCGGACACAGATAACAAATCACGACCACACTTGACGTCCAGAATCAAGAGTGGAAGGTGTACTGTACCTCGTGATCGGAGATCCCGAAATGCTCAGGGGCTGTGAAAACCTCAAGGGCTGTGATACTCAAGTACCCATACCCAGGTACACTGTAGTTAGAGTACGTGCAAATCGCAGTCGTACTGTAACCAAAAGGCCTACGGTGCTACAGTAACCTATCCGATCACACGCAGTGAAAGGAGGCTCAAATGGAAGAAAAATGAAAAGAAACAAGAAAAAAAATGAAGCGCAGAGGAGGTTTCATCAGAATACTCTATTTACTCAACTCTGGTAATTTTATGACGCTTGGGGATTAAATCTGGGGAAAAATCGACACCAGTGGATTAATTAAAGCTTACGGGAGTTACTATACTCATAAGGCATTAATTTACGCGCAAGAATCATTAAATTAATCACACGTGGGGCAAATCCCGACCTACAGTAATTAAACATTACTCAAATGAGGTGCTATCTGAGTTGGCCTGAAACTCGAATATAAGGGCCTATTCCGACCTAAGGGGCAGTGTACCTTCTTACGGGCGTATCCGCTTACATGAGGGCAAAAATTTCATCCTAAGGGTCAGTGATCCCACTTTGAATGCGAATCAGCAGACCTGAGAGAGGTTTCCCCACTCAAGTGGCTATTCTCATGATCTGACAGAGGTTTCCCCCGTTCAAACCAAAAATTTACCTAATTGAAAGAGGTATCTCACTCAAAAGGGTGAAAGGTTCGCTCCCAAGGACTGTGAAGTCAGACTTAAAGGTCGATTTTCCAGCCTCGCCATGTCACATTAAACGAAGTGGAGCCATGTCACATTAAACAGAGGTGGTGATCAGTCACATTGGCGGGAAAAAACCCGTACCATATCCCATAGGTAATATGGTCATGACACTGTAGGTGACATGCTGTGACCCCGTGGGGTGGCTCCATTAGTGTTCTTCGTTGCGGGAACCCAACCCAGCTGGTACTACCACAGGTAAACCTATGGTGTACCTCGGTCTTGTCCTAGGGTTAATGCTGTAGAATAATGGACAACGCGGCCGGGTCGGGGGTGCCAATCCCTAATTCTCATTTACCAGAATGGGGGACGGTGCCATTTGGAGAATGGCGTACTGTAGGGGACCCGATTGTTAACCTAAATCCCCTTATTGGCCCAGACCTTAAGGGTCTGAGGGCTTTCTTAACTGAGGGTACTTCCGGGGGAAAACTAGCTTAGGGGAGACTCCCACAAATATACCCTCAACAACAATAACCCCTGAGGAGACTTACGACACCTCTTCTCAAATTACTCGGCGCTGAGCGATGGGTCCGGGTCAAACTGGGGTCCTACGGATGGCGATATACAGGTATGGGAATCCGGGCGATTCGGCGTGGAATTCGGCGACTGCTGATCGGCAGGCGGCGATAACGGACGTTTCCTCGGCGAGGGCGACGGGTTCTACGATTAACGGCGACAGGGACGGGTTCCTACGGCCAATAAAAACTCTTACATTTTGATTTTTTCTTGAAAAAATGTCGTGCATTATGTTCGAAGGTAACAACATGGTAACAGATTTTTTCAATTGGTAACAAATTTTTTCAAGTGGTAAAAATTTTTTCAAGTGGCTCTTTTTGTATTCCATACCAGTGGAAAGTATGCCAACCAATCCGTTTTTCTTGAAATATTTCTAAAAACAATTGGAAAGTAGGAACTTTTTGTATTTCTATGATTTTCAGCCAAATTATATATGTCACGTAGGACCTCGCAAACATACCCAGCTAGCCTTTGATAATTTTTTAAATGAAAAAATCGTCTGTAAGAGCTTTTGATAAAACATTTTGAGGACAATACTCAATTTTTGCCATTCTTTTTAAAATATAACAAGAATTTTATAAAAATTAAAGTACGCATGAGCAATAAGCTCGAGAAAAGAAGAACAAAGTAAAAAAATCTGAATAAAATAATAGACAAACGACAGTAAAATATGCAAAAAGGAAACAATATGAAAAAACAGAAATCAAAACATAATAAAATGAGATACAAAAACAGCAGGGTAGAAACATTTTGAAGAATGAAAAGTGGAATGGAAGCTAAAAGGCAGGAAAGAAAGTCAGGAAAACTGAATAAAGTAAGGAGAATAAAGAAAATAGCAGGAAGGAAATTAGTAACTGATACATATTTTACAGTATGATCGCATTACATGATGTGCAGGTACATTTCATGTACTGCATTCTCCTGGAAAGTTCTAGAACCTTCCACAATTTTCTATAATATTCTGTTCAAGTACATTCTACAATGTTCTAGAACATTCCGTGATTTTCTGTGGTAGTATGTTTTTTGCATATTCATTCATTTATTTATTTTACTATTCAGTACATTACTATTATACGTTGTGTTAGTTAGCCTTATTAAACTTAGCTATTTACCAGATAGTATTTCAGTTGGACATTTACCAATTATCCCAAACGCTAATCTATTTTCAACTTATAGTCTGTTTTCTATAAAATGTTTCCAAATAGAAAAGTGACACAAATTAGTACTGTCGTCAAAATCGTTTGCATAGAGCTTTTACTGCAAAATTTTTTGCTCAAAAAATCCCCAAGGGTTAGATCATTATGCTCACAAATGTCAAGTTCAATATGATATATTGTTTATCAGCAAAGCATGAAAATCTGAAATACTACTTGCTTTCCACTTTCATTATTTAGAAGTATTTCAAGAAAAACAGACTATAGTATAGTCATTATTCAAGACACAATAGTAACTATGGATGAAATTTTTCAAGGAAATTACAAAAAATCACGGTTGATGATGGAAGCATTCGCTTTGCATGTAAATTTACGATCTTTCCTTACAAAACAGGATAGAATAATAATGAGGAAATATTGGAAAAGCTTGGAAAAATCATTATCCACAAATCTCTTTGAGAATGCAGAGCACCCGAAATGCCTAAGTATCTAAACGACATAAAAAGAGGCACTTTCCGCATTCAGCGCAAGTTTTGCCCTATTAAATTTGGATTTCCATGACGCAAAAGCAAAGTCTAACGATGCCGAAATCCAGGATTAATTTTCCTATAAAATGCCCCAAAAATGACTATTTTAAAACATAATTTGGAACCATGGCATTTTCGACAATCTCGATTTTACTCACATTATACTCGTATCATATCTTTGGTCAAGTAATAGCTAAAAAATCATTCTGTGAGACAGGGTTTCTCAACAACGGGAAAAAAACTTAGGTGCCGACCAGAGACAGAGACTTCGGAAACGTTTTGACCAGAGCGGCAGCCACTGATGCGTGTTACTGGCTCCAAATCTGTATGGCCAACGATGTGATCAAATCGAAAGCTTGTTTGACTACAATAAATGGATCGATAACGACGCCGCAGACTTCGAAGTGCAAATTTCAAATTTTGGATACCATTATCGGAGGCAGAGATCTAATTATCAAGTAAAATTGATTGAAAAATTTTGAACGCTAATAACTCGATCAAAATGAGTTATATAAGAAAAACCGTTTTGTTTTTAGATACAGGTTGGAAAGATCTGTAAGACTGATATATAATACGGATTATAAGTGACAAAATTTCCAGGGTACAACCTAGGAGTTGGGAGAGTTTAATCCTCGAATATCAGCCCGAGACTAAACTTTTTGTTCCTCTATTAATCAGACATACCAACAACATTATCACTTGCCTGAAAAATACCACCACGCCGTTTAATATCGCCGCCAATTACCCGTTGAAAGCGTGCCAGGCGACGACTAGTAGCTTCGTGGCCTACTCCCGAACAATGTCCACCAAGCCGTCGACGGCTGATAGCGCCATCAAAATTGGTAACGTCGCCGTTCCCCAATGCCTATTGGACGTTAAAATGGGCGTCAATCAGTTGTTGTCTCAATTGGCCGACTGTTGTACAAAATTTGAAACGTGAGTTGGAGTTTAGGGGCCACCCTTCGAGAAAGTTCGAGAATGAAGAATTGTATGTTGTATATTCAGCCTGCATGTCATTTCAACCACTGTTTCTTCGGCCAATGAATCGATTCAGCCACCCGTTTATTTCACGATTGAGCCACTGCATTGTTTTTGCTGAAAATATCATTTCAGCCGCTGAGTCTATTCAGCCACTCAAATATGCATTTAATCGTTTAGTGATTTAGGATCATGACTTAATTAGATGAAAGAATTAAGGGAATGCTTCAGATGCACTTAAATTTTAGGTGAAGGTCGAACGGCTCAAGAATTGAGGAGTATGAATTAAATCCTTTCTGTGTCTATTGCTTATGTTTTTGTTTATGTAAGTTTTTATGTTTTCTCCTTTTGTCTTTCGACATTTTCTTTAATTTTCTTCCTTCCTGTTATCTATTTTTTCTTTTTTTGCTCATGGTGTACAATACATTACAAGTTGTCATTTTAAATAACCGTAGTCTTCCGTATAATTCTTGTACAGTTCGGCGTGCTCAAATCTTTCATCGTTGTAAGAGTGAAAACCTTCATACAAAATATAAACAAAAGAATGATGGAAGAAACAAAACGTGAAGAAAAAGGAAACGTCAACAAAAATGAAGACATTAAGAATAAGTGAAAATAGGTGGAAAAGCACTAGAAAAAGAAAGAAACATACAAAGAGTGACAAGAAAGAAGAATCAAGATAGAGAAAGCAGCAAGGAAGAAAGAAAAAGTAATGTGAAAAAGGACAAAAGAAGAAGGAATCTGGAGAATAGAAAAAGATAAAGAAGTAAAAACAAAAAACTGAGATGAAAAGTAGATAAGAACGAAGAAAAAATCACAAAGGATAAAATTAAATAGAAAAGCGTGCCGAATTGTATAGCAATTACATGGGAGACAGTGCTTTTTGAAAATGACAAATTGTAATGTATTGTTTCATGAGCAAAAAAAGAAAATAGTAGATGACAAGGAAAAAGGAAATGAAAGAAAGCAGAGACAAAAGATCAAAATGCAAAAACATACATTAACGAAAACATAAGTAGCACACAGAAAGAAAGAAAAGAGAAATATATACAAAGAAAAAAATAAGGTAAAGAAGGAAAATGTGAAAAAATGTTATTGCATTCTTTGTTGCTCGTTTGGAATCGCCCAATTGGGAATTCGCTCAATTGGGAATTCGCTCACATGGGAATCACTCAATTCAGAATTCGCTCATTTGGAAATTCGCTCAATCGAGAATCGCTCAGTTGGGAATCGTTCACTTGGAAATAGGCCTTTTCCTAAAAGTTTTTTATTATGCACATTTTTGTTATAAAATAATAATTTTGACAATAATTTTGTGCAATCTCATCATTTTTAGATGCGACAATGCAAACGCAGTTTCTCGTTCCAACGTCGTCAAAGGATTGGCGGTACGCAACGTTCAACTAAACCGTTTGCATGAAA
The DNA here is from genome assembly GCA_963922205.1 of Romanomermis culicivorax. Classification (NCBI taxonomy): domain Eukaryota; kingdom Metazoa; phylum Nematoda; class Enoplea; order Mermithida; family Mermithidae; genus Romanomermis; species Romanomermis culicivorax. Next base: position 34,294 of record CAWUHX010000313.1, on the reverse strand, counting down.
AATGTGTCAAGCAGGTTGTTTAGATCGGAATTAATTTTTTATAGCATAGAGAATTACGAAAGCTTAAAATTTTTTGAAATAATGACATGTTCATGAATTCGTTGTCGATGTTTCTGGCATTCGAAAATGTGACTAGCAGGTTCCAATAAATATTAGAATCCGATCGTCTCATAAAAATCCCACATACTTTTCCTGAAATGGGGGCATTCAGTTTTATAGCAAGTTTCATAGCAGGATCCAAAACAACTCGAGTGACATAACGCAAATCATTTTATTCTTAGGACTCAGATTTTCATTAAATAGCATGAATCGCAATGGACTTGACAGAAATGTTCAGGCCGCTTAGTCAGGCTGCCTCAATGGTCCTGTGAATTTCGAAAATTCCAGATTTTCAAAAATTTGCAATCTTTTTAATCATTTTCGCTCTTTAAATGTCATTTAAAGAGCAAAAATCCAATGGTCAAACTTTCATATTGTTCTGCAATTAAGTTTAAACGAGATTCTCCAATATTGCGTTTTAAACTTTTCAAAATTTTGAATGTCAAAAAGAAATTGTGTATCGGTATACCGATTGTACCGGTATCCAGTACGTATCAGTATCCTGAACAGTGTTATACAACACAAATATAAAACTTCTCCATGTACGTTGTTCACAATAAAAAAACTTCTCTTTGGACCAAACGTATCCGTATCCTGAATAATGTCAAACCCTAAACCTAAGTCTAAGCCCAAGCCCAAGCCTGAGCCTAAGCTTAAGCGTAAGCCTGAGCCCAAGCTTAAGCCTAAGACTGAGCCTAAGCCTGAGCCGATGCCTACACCTAAGCCTAAGCCTAAGCCCGAGCTAAGGCCTAAGCCTGAGCATAAACTCCAGAGAAATTTTTGGGAAATTCGGGCAAAATGAAAGTTAACAACATGAACAAAAAATGTGTATTCGGGATAACGAGAATTAGACAATGTGATGGAATAAAAAAAAATTGTGTATGATCGGGATACCGAGAATTGATGCATTATTCGAGAAAACGATACAGAACGAAAAAGATTTTTATCTACCCTAACACAAATGATGTTATCATCAATCAGTGCGCAAACATTAATTGGAAGTAGAAATGTTCACTGGAACAATGGTAAATTTTGATTGGCCTAGGTTCAATGGCTGCTGAACGGGGTATCCGAAATGGAATTTTAAGAAATTTTTCGCTTCAACTTCAAAAACTAAACAAAATTAGAGCTCGAATGAAATTACCAGCTTACCGCTTGAATGCCTGGTATCCTACGAGCTGCCAAAAAGTCAACTAAGGTTGAAGACACCCTGTATATTAAGGCAAGCTAGGCCGGGAAAATTTAGAAAAGAATAACCGACTGTTGGGGGCTTTTGGAGCAGAAAAGGAAATCAGAATAGCATTTGCCGCTTATCCATAAATAGTTGTCAAAGTATTATGGGATTTATGAGTTTTTCGTGCAAATTTTCAACTTTTTCCATGGTCATTCGAGGTACCCCATTTACCAATCATTGTAGCAAGACTAATAAAAATTTTTGGTTGTTCGAGTCATATGCTTTCTTGTTGGGATTCATTAAGTACTTCCGGCATCTCATAAATAGTAGATTTAATGGCATTTTACATTAACATTTTTGTATGATATTACAGTATGCTCAAATCCCAATAGCTCCTCAGGATATGCATTCATCATCGAAACTTGTTGGACCAGAACTAGAGAAATAAATTTGCGGTATTTTACTGATTTTTGTCTAATTTTCAGGTTTAACCAGTTGTTGACTTATCAGGGAAATGGTCAAACTTCCTGCAAAATGTGCTCTAAATGCCGTTTTCTGGCTTAAAATTCAGGAATGACCCATTCAATTTAACATGATGGATCGCCGAAAAGCTGGTTCGATTTGATACACAACTTTTACTTTGTTGGAAACTTTATACTGTAGAAAAACGCTAAATTTTTTCGTAAGTTGAGGTAGCTCAAAAGCAGCAAAAAAATATCGTACTTACCCGTAGCCGATTTGGAAAGAATTTTTCTTTGTATTGAATTTCTTCGTATTGAAGTTACTTTCATAGGATTATGCTATATTTGAAATTGAGTGAGGGTTAAGGTCCCTCGGGCTGTTACCTGTCCTAGTCCATGAGTTGGAAGAGAGCTAAGAATCGGCAAGAGAGATATCCAGGGATCGCCCTTAATGCATGGGCTTTCACCCACCCAATGCTTACTCGAGAAGGACTAAAGAGGATAACTAATTTGCCCAAGGAGAAAAGGTCCAAATTGACAAACCTTTTTTTCTCAATTTGATCTCCAAATGAATAAAAACTCACATACACATACCAACTGAATCTGAAAACTACAGTAATTACCTCGGAATGCTCCGCTATGTTCGATCGGGTGCATAGCTGAGGGCGGCTTTGAACAATTGACACCTTATTGTAAAACTGTGCTAAATCGGTGGAAAACACACTACAAACGCTGCATTGATCATTTGGACATGAATGGACTACAGTATAATGCATGCTGTGCTATTCATTGTCTTACATGCAATTTTAGAATTCATATCTGAAACACTCGGCTAAAAACTTCATGCAGCACTTTTCAGATATGACATATTGTGGTATAGTATAGCTCAGCTCGTTTAGCGTAAAACTTTAATTCATGACGAAAAAATATGAATTTGCCTATATTATATGAGAAGATCAAAATTTCACAGTAGGACCGCATAACTTAGGCTCTATGAATGTTACTAAATTTTTCACTTCCAATTGGAAATATTCGAGCAATAGATCCGGTTGGGGAAAATAATCTTCGTCGACGACCAAACTGAGCACAATTTCGCCGTTCAAACGGAAAAACGTACAACCGAATTTGAAATTATTGCCGTAATTTATACACGAAGAAGCGTAGGATAATAGGGAAAAAACTTTATGGTTACAAATCGTGATTGTATTGACCGTTTCGTAGAATTCGACGAAACCGTCTGCATTTCTGAAAGCAGAATTTTCTTTTTGATGACGCTTTTGTGAAATTTTATTTGCGTCCCACCTTATCGAATGCCCACACGATCGATTGTGCCACCAAATTTTAAGTAGGTGTAGCGATTGTCCCACCATATGATAAAGAAATGTGTCAGATGTGCCGCCTGGCAGGCTCAAAAGTTTTCAAATAATTGGGAATTAAAGTTTCTGTACCAGTATTTGGCAACAGAATTACATATTAGCTAATTGGACGGATTAACTGAAACTTTTAATGCATGTAAGTTGAAAAATTAGAACTTTACCCGACGTATTTCTATTGGTTAGTTTAGCCCTTTTTTCCCAGTGATGTTCAGCAACATCTAATTTCTAATTGACTGAAAAGGAGGCGGAGCTTGAATTTGACGAATAGCTAATTTGATGTTTGGCAACATCAGTTGGAAGGATATTTGGTTAACTACGCTTTTTATCAACAGAACTTTCGTTTTCGAGCAATTCAGATTTTTGTTTTTTCTTCATTTCATTCAAAAAAGTTTTCTAAATCAAGTTTCTGGCTTTTGATTGTAGTAAAGTTCTGGTTAAAAAAATAAAATGTGCTGATTCTGATTGTTCTCACCATCTAGATTAAATTTCACTTCAAACAATGGTACGTTACTTTTTCATTTGAATGCTCTACAACATCAGTGAAAAGTCATGAAGCGAAATTTGTTTTTATTTATTTTCTCGACAGTATTGTTTTTGTTTATGCAGCTTTTCTTTTAGATTTTAGTCGTTTTATTATAGATTACTCTCGTGAGATTGAACACGAACTAGATTCAAGTAAAAATAGTTATCAGTCCTTCCTACTTGCCAGATGATATTGAGCAGATTGCAGGCTAGGAGAAATGCACAATACCATTTAACCACACAAGCAAAAATATGCAAATTTAGTATTCTTCAGTATGGTCAGAGTTGTTCGAATGAGCAGACAGGAACTAAATGTTGTTTGTTGTCGATTTCTAAATAATCTTTCAAGCCACTTCAACAATGTCTGTTTCTGTTTCATGATACTTTCTATTCTCAATGAACAAGTTTCTATTGCTGAATTTTGTAATGTTGCACCACTTGTTTCGGAAGTGGTTGGAATCGATTTTCAACACCTATCCAGTGATCAATTTGATTACCTAATCTATCTCAATAGGCATGAATCTTGGCTATTCTCTCTGCTTCAAGGGAAAAAATCAGGGGTCAATATTTTTTTTTAATTTTTGTAGGTACACCTACCCATTTTCCTATAGCCGGAAAAGCAGGCTTTACAGGACTATACGGTCATACAAGTGCCCACCTTGTATGAGAGGCGCTCTTCGGGTGCTTTTTACCGCCTAGTGAAGGCCACATTCCACAGGCTGGCGTCTGCCTGACAAGCAGGACTTGATCGACTACCTACCTCATAATGGAATAGGCCCACCTCCTCATTCCCCACACTATCGCCAACATACTAACTGGGCTGAGTGGACCCCGACAAGCTGCATTCCAAGCTCGCCTACACAATTTATCTACCCTGAGAGGATGAAAGGCTGTGTCTGTCTAGGCCAGCTACCAGAAATTAAACTTCGGGTTACACCCGGAATCGAACCTGCTTCTTGAGACTAGCAGTCAGAGGCGATAACCACTAGACCAAGACGGCTACAGGGGCCCGTATTACTATAAAGTTGGAGCTTAAGTTTGAGCAGGAGCTTAGGACCATCTTGGTTAAGCTGGAGCTTAAGTCGGTATTACTAAAAGTTAAGCCGGTACTGAACAAGAAACACGAATTAAGCTGCAGCTTGACTACATTTTTATATCTTTTGTGTGGAAAGTTAAGATGGAACTTGGTTAAACTACAGCTTAAGTCGGTATTACTAAAAAGTTAAGCTGCAGCTTAGCGAAGCTGTTGCTGAGCACCAGCTTAAGCTCCAGCTTAACCTTTTTCATATATTTTTTGTGTCGACATTTTTGTGCGGCTCCAGGATGTTTATTAGTTTATTGTGTCTCTACGATGTTTATTTTCTTCTGTGTGCGTAATCCGACAGTAGTACCTGCTACCTTTATGCATTGAACCTATTGAAAAATACTAACATGGAAAGCAATTAGTCATTATTGATTTTTAGGAAAAGTTTCACAACTTTTGTATTCACCTTTTTCATTGTCACTTTTTTGTCCTTATCCTTGCTTTTTGCCACCTTGAATCGTAATGGTCATTTTTTTCATCAAAACTTTGTTAATTTTTTCATTCATCAATCCTCTTGCTGATCTTGTTGATGAAAACGAAAAATGAAAACGAAATTAACGAAAAATGTGATTTCTGTGAATTCTATCTTGGCGTTCTTCTTCATCAAGCAATAAAACCAAACGACCAGCCATTATCGTATAACAACATAAAATTCGAACTTGAGACAGTTACCTCCCAGTCTTAACTTTTTCACGTTAAGTTGCTGCTTAAGCTAGCTTAAGATTCAAACTTAAGTCCGAGACTTGAGTTTGAATCTTAAGTCTCTTGCTCAGCTGCAGCTTAACAATTTTTTAGTAATACCGGCCATGTTAGTGCTCAGCTGGAGCTTAACTTTCTTTATATTTTTATAACGTTGTAGAGACTTAAGCTGCATTTTAAGCTCCAGCTTAAGTCGCAATAGTAATACCAGTCCCAGTTTTACAATTTACTTTTCCACGGGGAGATAATCAGCAATAAGGAAAATAGTACATACAGGCTAAAGTCCATTACATTAATGTAGGAAATACATACTGAGCACATAACAATGTTGCATTTGAAAATCGGGGTAATTTTCAAGGATGGTACAAATGAGATTAGAACATATGGCTACAAATCGCCATATGATGTTGCATGGTCATACCTCTTCAAGGTTTAATATGCACAAAAGTATGAATTTTGCTTCCAAACATTCTTAATAAATAGTTGATTGACAATATGGGAGTCTTTTATTCCCATTGATGTTCTACAGCATCAAATGACCACTGGTCAGCCAAGGTGTTTTTCTTCGAACTTTTGATATTTTAATGCCAATATGAGTCCCTGCAATAAGAAAGAAGAAATTCCTAATTCTCTGTATATATATAGTTCAACAGAAAAGCTTAAAAATATGAAATAGTACTTTTTTCCCCGTATAATTTAAAAGAATTTCAAGAAAAACAGACTACTTCAATCATTTTAGTTAGTTTAGTCTTACTGTAATTTTAATTCTTGAAATCTGTGAAATTTCGAAGCCTGATTACAGTAAGCATTATCTGTTTCGATTATTAGCAGGAACATGAGATAAGTGATCATAAAAATTATAGCCACTAAAAATGATAGATGCATCAGAGACCAAAAACGTAGATTCAATTCGATACTTAATTTTTATTTAGTAGAGAACTTTATACTGTAGAACAGCACTAAATTTCTTTGTAGGAATTCAAAAGGTCAAAATAATTGAAAAAACATTATGCTTATCCATCTTCGATTTAGACAGACCTGTATCATGTCGCAATACTACTCGATAAATTTTGACCACTCAGATTACTGAAGGAAATTTTCAGCTGTTCTGTTTGCGGCTCATGGACAAAGCAATGTTCTCATCAATTACCGTAATAAGCTTACTAATTTTTACCGCATTGAACTTACTTTCGTGGGACAGCTGTATCGATCGTCATCCATTATGGCAATTTTTTCGATTTTTGGAGCATAAATTAGCGTGCTTTTTGATTTTTACGTGTGTAACTTCCATATTTTTTCTACAGCCGAGTTTTTACACCATCTTAATTTAAAATTGAACTAATTTTAAAACTGTCAAACTTATCTTATAGTTTTAAAAAACGATTATTTTCTGAACATTCGAGAATTGTGGCAGCCCAAAAATTTGTTGGGCCAATCGATACATCTATTAAAAATTCAGTGAGACAATTGATACAGTGGGAAAATCGATGTAAAAAAAAGAGTTACGTGATAGTGGTAATAGACAATGCAAACTTTTTTTCGAGATTCCGAAAAAGACACGAGCTCACGTGACCATAAAATCACTCGAAAATCAAAACTTAGATCGTCCTAAATTTTACCTATTTGGCATAGAATGTATCTGTTTCGACATCCAAAACGGCAAAACGTTGGCTAAACGAGAAACCATTTTGTAGGTCAAAGGTTGACTCGAATAGACCAAATCGTTGATCCTCCGTTGCGTCTCCCATATCCTAGGCACCGAGCCGATTATATCAGTGGCTAATTTGAGCGGCAGGACGATCACGTGACACGCTCGGCTTTGGTGGTGTTCCGGGTCCAACGAAACAGACGAACATTTGACGTCCAAATTAATTTGCATGGTAGCGTAAATGGCCGTAGGATGTTTGATACGGTTAGCCCTGTCGAAAAAATTGATTATTACTGTATTCTTAACGTACAAGAGGGAAAAGGAAATGTCATCACAGTAGTTAATGCATAACATTTGGATGTAACGAAATATCAATGAACTTTGAAAATGAGTGGATTACAGCAGACAGTTACTGTAGCTGACAGGATACGGTTACTGTAGCTCACAGAAGACGTTTACTGTAGCCTACAAGAGACAGTTATCGTGGTTTACAGGAGACATTTACCGTAGCTCACAGGAGACAGTTACTGTAGCTCCCAGGAGACGGTTACTGTAGCTCACAGGAGACGGTTACAGTAGCTTACAGAAGACACTTACTGTAGCTTACAAGAGACGGTTATTAGAGTTTACAAGAGACAGTTATTGTAGCTATCAGAAGACGGTTACTGTAGCTTACAGTAGACGATTATTCTAGTTCATAGGTGACTGTTATTGTTGGTTACGAGAGACGGTTACTGTACTTCACTGGAGACGATTACTCTAGTTCGCAGGAGACGGTTACTGTAGCTTACAGCAGACAATTACTGTAGCTTACAGGAAAGACTTATTGTAGCTTACACGAGACGGTTACCATAGCTTAGAAGAGACGATTAATGTAGATCATAGGAGAAAGTTACTGTAGCTTAGAGGAGACGGTTAATGTAGCTCACAGGAGACAGTTACTGTGACTTACAGGAGACAGTTACTGTAGCTCACAGGAGACAGTTACTGTAGCTCACAGAAAACAGTTATTGTAGCTTACACGAGACGGTTAGTGTAGCTTAGAGGAGACAGTTAATGTAGCTCATAGGAGAAAGTTACTGTAGCTTAGAGGAGACGGTTAATGTAGCTCACAGGAGACAGTTACTGTGGCTTACAGGAGACAGTTACTGTAGCTTACGGAAAACAGTTATTGTAGCTTACACGTACACTTACACTTAAACTTACATTATAGCTTACTGTAGCTTAGAGGAGACGGTTAATGTAGCTCATTAGAGAAATTTACTGTAGCTTAAAGGAGACGGTTACTGTAGCTTACAGAAAACAGTTATTGTAGTTTACACGTACACTTACACTTAAACTTACATTGTAGCTTACTGTAGCTTAGAGGAGACGGTTAATGTAGCTCATGAGAGAAATTTACTGTAGCTTAAAGGAGACGGTTACTGTAGCTCATAGGAGACAGTTACTTTAGCTTACAGGATACAGTCATTGTAGCTTACAGGAGACGGTTACTGTAGCTTACAGAAGACGGTTACTGTAGCTTACAATAGACTAGCTACTTTCAAAAAGCATAATAAAACAGATTTTTAGAATGGCTCGCTTTTAAAAACTACACCGTCTATTCACCTGAAATGGCGCCTCAAAGCTCCGGCTAAAAATGAAACCATCAATTCGAAAGTATTACATCGCACTATTTGCTCGATTCGACTCAATTCGTTTCGAAAAGGTACCCTAACCCACGATAATCGACGACCTTTGAACTTTTCATCCTTTGTGAATCTCTGAAGAAACTGATCAATATAGTGAAAAAATAGTGCCCTACTTTTCTTTGCATGCATTTCTTTTTTCTTTCATTTTCTGTGTCTGTTTTGCTTATGTTGTTTATGTATATTTTTGCGTTTTCATTTTTTGTCCCTGCTTTTTTTTCTTGCCATTAACTTTTTTATTTTCGCTCGTGGAACAGAACATTACAAGATATTATTTTGAGTAAGCATGGTTTTACACAGTTCGGCATGCTCTTTCAATTTTCTCCTTTGTGATTTTTCTTCATTCTTACCTCCTTAGTCTTAATTTTTTGGATTTTGTTTCTTTATCTTTCTCTTTTCCTATTCTCATGCTCGTTTCTTCTTTCGTTTTTTTACATAATTTTTTCTTTCTTCTTTGTGCTTTCTTCTTTGTGCTTTTCCTTTCTTGACACTTTTTTCATGTTTCCTTCCTTTTTCTACTGCTTTTCAAGACTTGATCATACATAAAGATGTAAAAATTTTGAAAATTATCAGCAAAAAAAGTTTAATTTTTAGTAGGACTGAAAGAGCAGTGAGAAACATCTAAAAACGAAGTTTTAAAACATTTTGATAAAATTTAACTGAGTTCTAAGCACTTTCGGAAAAAAATTCGGGTATGACCTCCAAAAGTTTATGTATGCCAGGACAATCCACACTAGGCTTGGAATTCATGCTGATATCCCAGAATATCCATGAGTTGGTATTCTGCTCTGTTTTTTCACGAAAATTGTAGTAGTTTGCTTGATAAATACCAGGCGACATACCCACACAAGACGTTGCCTATTGATCATAAACAAACCAGAAAAATTTGATAGAATTAAAATTTCAAATATTTGAAATTCAAACAAACTTGTTCCTTGCATTCTATAGAATGTCATAAAAAATGATGGATCTTACTGATGGAAAATGATGTGTAACACTCAAGGATATTCAGCCATGTTACTGTACATGTATCTTAATTCTGTGAACAAAAAAGTGTCGCGGAATTCTCTCGGTAAATAAAATCATACTAGATGTTGGGGCTCACAATGCTCATATAGTGACAAGTTATGTTATATATATCTTAACGTATCCCATGTTATAACATATCTCACGTTATAATACATCCCATGTTAAAACCTATACATGTTATAACATATGCCATCTTATAACACATCCTATGTTATACCATATCCCATATTATAACATATATACCACATTATTGCATATCACAAATTATAACATGTTCCATGTTATAACATATCCCATGTTATTACATATTACGTGTTATAGCATATCCCATGTTAAAACATACACTATGTTTCATTTCCAGTTTCATAACATATAAGCTTATGGAAAAAAATTAACATGTTATAACATAGGGCTATGTTGTAGCATAAGCCTATATCACAACTTCGATATAAAAAATTTTTTGAAAAAAAAACATTTTTTATGCTATGACATAGGTCATTGTTATAACAGAGACCATTGTTATAACATACGGCGTGATACTGTAGGTATATTTAATGTACAGCATGTTTATACATTGCTGTAGATGGCCTTAAGGTCGTATTTTGCTTCAAAAGCCATATCTTTTAACAGGCACCTATATTTTGTATGTTGTGACAAATATAACATGGTATATGTGATAACATCAGATATGTTATAGCATGGCGTATGTTATAACATTTATATCCTTTAATGTGCTATATGTTATGATGTGCGACATGTTATAACATGAGACATGTTAAAACATGCGATATGTTATAGCATGTCCCATATTATAGCATATCTCATGTTATAACATACACTATGTTATAAAACACCTCATATTATTACATACCCCCTCATGTTATAACATACCCTATGTTATAACATACCTTCCCATGTTATAACATGCACTGTGTGATAACATACCCTGTGTTATAACATACCCTGTGTTATAACATAGCTCCTCATGTTATAACGTACCCAGTGTTATGCCATCCTCCCATGTTAGAACATGGGGCATGTTATAACACAGGGTATGTTATAACATGGTTTATAACATTGTATATATTATAACGTAGGGTATATTATAACATGAGATATGTTATAACATAGGGTATATTATAACGTGTCTGTATGTTATAACATGTTTAAGCAAGAAAAAAGTTTTTTTGTATGTCCTATGTTATAACATAGTCCATAGTCGTATGTTATAATATGGTCCTATGTTGTAACATGTCAAAAAATTAAAAAAATTGTATGTTATAACTAAGGACGATGTTATAACATAGTGTTATGTTATAACACGTCAGTATGTTATAACATGTCGAAAAAAAGGAAACGATTTTTTCGTATGTTATAACATCGGCCCAACATAGGCCTATGTTATAACATGAGACTATGTTATAACATGTCAGTATGTTATAAAATGTCGAAAAATGAAAAAAAATTGTATGTTATGTTTTTTATAACATGGCCCTATGTTATGACGTCGGCTTATGGTATAACATATGGCGTCATACTGTAGGTATATTTTATGCTTATGCATTGCACTATATGTCTCTGAGTCGCTTATGTTATTTTAAAAAAATATATATTTCATAACATGCTATATACTTATAGTGCTGTGAATCCCACACATACAAACAGACACTTGAATTTAATATTATAGATACAGTAACCCTAGACTGCAAATCTGCATTCCATATATCTGCTGCTGCATCCAGCTTACATGCGCCATAGGAGCGTCGATCATCTGGCGCCACATGGCGTTTCGAGATCGGACGCAATGGCCGGCCAGTTCGCAAAGGCCGCTGCCCAAAATGGAAGCGTATCTGCAAAATAACAAGGTGTACCGAGCGCAACGGCCTATAATTTGCACGTATTTTGGGAAAACGGCGCACGAAGCGCCCAAATAAAAGTTCAAATAATGACCGGCGTCGTTTAATTTTTGTATAAATTTGATCGGGCAACCGACTCCTCCTCGATCCGATGAACGATCCAATAATTCGGAATTCATTTGAAAAATGATTAACGTACAAAAGGAAGGTCCAAAATTGGAAATTAGATAAATTCGAGGCGAATTTCTTTCCCCTTTTTCTTGCGATATTTGCCTGGCCAAATTATTCAAAAAAATGTTCAATTGTTCGAAAGAAGCCGATTGAGCCGCCGATGAGTCGTTTTGTATTTCTTCGAATTGGGAAAAATCGAAAGTTTTTTCCAATAAAATGCTTTTGGATAAAGCGAAGTTTTCGTTACCTCGAGAAACCCTGTTTCTTAAAGATTCCCTGAAACGTGATCAACATGAAAAAAAGAACTTATAGTCGAGTTATATTTTAGATTCCAAAATTTTGGAAAGCTCAAATTTTGCGTTTTATCTGCTGTACGTGAAATATCTTGCTGCTGATTTTGAAAACCCACAACGATCATAAATTGTGCAAGTTACTTAAATTTACAAGGAATCAGTGGTTGACTAATGCAATTTACAGTACTTTTTTTCATTTGACAGCATTACAAATGACTATAGTCTGTTTTTCTTGGAAGTCTTTATAGATAAAAAATGTGGAAAGGCAAGTGCTAGTTCATATTTTTACGATTTTCTAGTAAACCGTAATTCTGAAAATTTGTTGGAAAACAAAATTTTTTGAGTAAAAAATTCTACAGTAGAATCCTTGCGTAAACGATTTTTTTTTTGATAGAGCTTATTTTTTCCCTTTTTGATTTACAAGCATTTTATAAAAAACAGACTATAGATCTAGAGGGCGTTTATTGTTTTGTATTGAGCCCTATCAACTTACAGTAAAGTTCATTTTGACATTACAAAAAAATAAAATATAGGAGGGGTGTACACTGTAGCAGGACCTGTTTTACGCTGCCTAAAACATGTAAAAATTAGGTTCTTTTCTAGAATACCACTGATTGATCAACTGTGGATGAACAGCTACTTTCAGAAAGTGCTTGATTCCTTAGGGAATACGAGAAGGGCCATTTAAAAAAAATTGTTACCACTTGAAAAAATCAATTACCATTTGAAAAAAAAATTATTACCGCTTGAAAAAATGGTTACCTTCGAACATGATGAAGACATTTTTTCAAGATACATTGCAAAAATTTCAAGATCCATCGCAAAAAAATCAAGATGCAAGAGTTTTTCGACGTTCGACTTTCCGTTCGACTTTCTTTTCAAGTGCGTTACAATTTTTTCAAGTAGTACATCGCATTTTTTTCAAGATAATCGTGACAAATAATCAAGACGTCATCTTGAAAAAAATCAAGATGGCATCTTCACAAAAATCAAGATGCCATCTTGAAAAAAGTCAAAATCGCATTTCGAAAAGAAACCAAGTTGGGCGGTACATCAAAGAATGAAAATTCTTAAAACCAGCCAATCAAAAGCGTTGCTCCGCCTCCTATAGTCTGTTTTTCTTGAAATGCTTCCAAATAATGAAAGTGGAAAGCAAGTAGTATTTCGGATTTTTGCGATTTTCTGATAAACAATATACCGTGTAGGACTGGAAATTTGTGAGCATACTGTCCTAACCTTTACCAATTTTTTGAGTGGAAAATTTACAGTAAGAACATAATGTAAACGATTTTGACGATAATACTGATTTGTGTCACTTTTCAATTTGGAAGCATTTTATAAAAAACAGACTATAGGTTTGTATATACGGGAATCTCCTTCAAAGTTGTTTTTTGAGGTCACGGCCTCCTGGTGTCGTTTTTATACGGGGTGGCAGATAGGGGGTTATTTTTCACGGGAAATAAGATGCAATCACTGGTTTTTCATAAACATTTTTAATTTTCGAGATTTTTTTAGAAAAACATGAAAAATACTTGTTTTTCGCCCGAAATGCAGTAATTTCGGATAAGGATCCCAATTTTCGTTTCTTTGTCGAGTTCTTGAGCAGGTAGAAAATGGCCTTAGAACAACCGACAAAGTCTAAAATTTTAATTATTTTCCGAAATTACTGCATTTTGGGTGAAAAACAAGCATTTTTGACGTTTCCCTGAAAAATCTCGGAAGATAAAAATTTTTATGAAAAACCAATATTCCCGGAAGAAATAACCCCCCCCCCCCTTTGCCACCCCCATAAACACGAAGGGGACCCTCCGCCAGCAAGCCCTGACCTCTGAAATCCACTTTGAAAGGTTCTCGTATATATAAACGTAGGAGGCGGAGAAACGCTTTTGATAGGCTAGTTTCAAAAATTTTTTATTCTATGAAATGCCACCCATCTTGATTTTTTTCCAAGATGAGATCTTGATTTTTTTCAAGGTTATCTTTAAACAATGCGATGCACTTGAAAAGAAAGTGGAACATCAAAAACCTCTCACATCTTGATTTTTTGGCTTACATCTTGAAATTCTTGTGATGCATCTTAAAAAAATGTTGTACATCATGTTCGAAGGTAACGATTTTTTTTCAAATGGTAACAAATTCTTTCAAATAGTATTTTTTTTCAAGTGACCCTTCTCGTATTCCGTAATTCCCAATTTAGATCATCAAATCCGAAAAAAAACTTATTGTGCCGAAGACTATGAACAGACTGCAAAGGTTTGGAAATTAAATCCAATTTGTCAGAATACTGTAGTGAGCAAATATGTATCTATGGTGTTGATCATAACCTGCACGTAAATTAAAATGACGAAAATCATTACTGTATATTGAAAATCGTTTTTGAGTCATTGTATTCGACTACAGTACACAAATTTACAACTCCATGTGATATGTGGTTTAGGTAAAAACTGGAAAACTTTGACTAGTACTTGCTTTCCGGTTTCATTTTTAAAACTACATACCGCAATTCTTTCACATTTTTCGAACATTCGACATTGATAACGATCAAATTTGATTCGTTGACGGCTCTAAAAGGCCAAAAAGCATCGCAATGTTTGCCGCTGTTGCTGATAGACGAATTCCAAAATTTGCATAAATTACCCCGGCGTCCAATGTTTGCCACCAAATTATAGAGAAACTTTGAAGGAACGAAACAACACACAAAAATGAATAAAACGAATAAAAACGGCAATCCAAAAATCAAACCGATTAAAAATTTGGCCGAACAAGTTAATAAGCAAAGTAAAATACTTTCGTTCAATGGGTGGACGATTTTGGGCGCTTTTTCGTAATCGGGGTGCCAATAGGAGTCGCGTCGTACCGATGTTTTGGGCGCCATTTTCTTTTTCTATTTTTGTAAAATGTATAGCAGGCAACAAGTTTACTGTAGTCCATTTTTCTACATGAGACCTGGAACGTTTATAGGCCCATTTATACTTGCCTTTTCCGACGGAACAGAACGGAACGGATCCGTCAAAGGTTTAGCCTGATAGTTCACTTTCGGTCGGAAAAGATAACTGTAATTTTGCGGAAAATAACCCACGATAACCTGCAACCGAACGGAACGAAAATTTCCCTTTCTTTTGGTTACATTCCGTCGATCGCATTCCGTTTCATTCCGTTCCGTCGTTCCGTCGGAAAGCGCAAGTATAAATGAGCCTTTGTTTATACTTTTTATCAAGCAGAAAGTACTCGTTATATACAATAGGGGGGGGGGTAGTGCCATTACCCCAGAAATAATCGCATATTCTTAACAGTGAGTAGTTTTACAGGGTACACAAAAGATACCCCTGTACAAAAAAAACATGATACAAGGGGTGTAGAAAGTATGCCCAAAGCTTCAACATGTAAAATTTGACTTCCATAGAAAGTACGCCTGAAGCTTCAATGGGTAAAATTCGACCCCAGTGTTCCTCGACCGACTCCGACATTGAAATTGATGACGCAATGCCTCTCAAAAAAATTTTTAAAAAATGCCTGGGGGTCAGAGAATCTAACAGTTTTAATCATTTTTTTACAAAATTTTCACAACAAATTTTGTTTCAGACACATGTTCTATGTATTTGGGACACGTTTTTCGACGATTCCCTATGCTTAAGCATTGTTTTCAGGACACGTTTTTTAATGTTTTGGGACACGACTTTGCATGCGTTTTGTGTCCTGAAATAGTGAAAAACGTGTCCCGAAAACAATGCTTGAGCATAGGGAATCATCGAAAAACGTGTCACGAATAGGTAAAAAATGTGTACCAACAAATTTTTTTGTGAAAATTTTGTAAAAAAAATCAGTAAAACCATTAGATCGTTAGATTCTATGGCCCTCAGCCGTTTTTTTTTAAATTTTTTGGGAGACATCGCGTCATCAATTTCAACATCCAAGTCGGTCGAGAAATATTGGGGCCGAATTTTACTCATTGAAGCTTTGGGCATACTTTCTACATGGAAGTCAAATTTTACATGTTGATACTTTGGACTTACTTTCTGCATGGAAGAGGAATTTTCTGGGTTGAAGCTTCGGGCGTACTTTCTACACCCCCTCCCTGATATCGCCCTGCAGGCTTAATGAAATTTGGATCGTATTACATCAATGACCATACTTTCTACACCCCTTGTATCGCCCCACACAGTTAAGACGGCAAACTCTGATGTGTATGTTTTGTACAGGGGTATCTTTTGTGTACCCCCTGTGCCGGCCTGTAAAACTACTACGGTAGCCCTAAGATGGCTGAGATGGGCGCCATAGGAAACACTTATGACGAAAAAAAAATTGAAAATAAAAAATGAAAAAAATTAAAAATGATTATTTCTAAACCTAAAATGGTCAAAAAGTCGTGAAAAAATATGTTTTCATTATCTTTTATAGTGCATTTAATTTAGTATGGTAGATGTAACGAAATTCAAAAAAGGAGGTGCAATCTGATACGAAATTATCATTTAGCAAAGAACTCCATACTGTAAAAAAACGCCGACTTTATTCACGAGAAAAAGAAAGACCAAAATCACTAAAAAAGCATCATGCTTATTCACAGTCGATTCGAGTAGAACTGTGTCAGTATCTGAGTGCAACTTGAGAAATGTTGGCCATTAAACCAGCTTATTGAATGCAATTTTCAGCTGTTCGATTTCCCGCTCACTGACGAAAAAGTTTTTTTATTGATTACAATATTAAAATAACTAGTTTTTTCTTATTGAACATACTTTCTGAACCATTTCTCGACTTTTTAAGGTGAAAAAATTCAAATTTTTTTCCCTTCAATGACCCCCCACCTAAAATCTTGACAATTGATAATCTAACCCATGAAAAAGCAGCTTGAATCGTTCCTCAAGAGCTGCATTAACATGTATGATTCGCTACAGACAACCTGAAACTTCATGGAGTTCATTCGCTGAAAAAACGAATCTTTTTGCGTTCCTGTTGTAGTGGTGCGTTCGGCTGTTAATTAGGCGTCATGCCCGGCACTCGTCACCAACATAACAACCTTAATTTCCTAACCATCCAGTTAGCTCGGTAGGCACACACAGCATTATTTTTCCGACACGCAAGCCACATGGATTTGGGCGTACGACATTGGTGACTGTACCATAGGGGCCTCCCTGTTGCTCCAAGGGACAGGTTCGGGACCCGGCCATTAGTCCTGGTTGGGATGGTCACACCTACCCTGACATTGGCCAGTGATGGGACAGCTCCGGCGCCAGCGAGGAAACCCTTCAACACTGGTGACTGTACCATAGGGGCCTCCCTGTTGCTCCAAGGGATGGGTTCGGAACCCCGCCGTCATTAGCCCTGGTTGGGATGGTCACACTTACCCCGACATTGGCCAGCGATGGGACAGCTCCGGCGCCAGCGAGGAAGCCCTTCAACACTGGTGACCAAGTTAGAGGCCTCCCTGTTGTTCAAAGAGACAGATTCCGAACCCGGCCATTTTAGTAGAGCCCTGATCGGGATGGTCACACCTACTCCGACATTGGCCAATGGTGGGACAGCTCCGGCGCCACCCACAGGAAGCCCTTCAACATTCCGAATCTCAGATGCTATAGATCACGTGGTGCGAGCTACGTCGAGATACACACTTTTGAGAATAATCAAAAAATCTTTGAAGATCAAATTTCCGACTGAATATCAACAAAACATTGATGGCAAAATGAAGAAGCAAATATTTTGTCGTCTCTGATGATGAAAATTAGGATAACGAAGAGCGTCCAAGAAACTGATTCTTCTCAATTAAGTTGATTAGAAAGAAGAAGACAAGTTTATATCAGTTGAAGAATGGTTATTTTGATGAATAGGGCAAATTAGGGCATCGAGTAAAAATAGCTTTCGGCCATAGAAAAAAGAAAGCTGCTAATTTTGGATACAGGATAGCTATGTTTTTTGGCGTTTTTCTTTTTTCTACGCACATGACCTCGGGGATTTCAAATACCACATTATACGGAAGGAAGAATAATGTTTTATTGGATGGGAAAAGCAGCATCATACGCCGCCACTGAACGGATATTTTGGTGTTGGCTGCTCGTTTGTAATATTGTTATACAGATTCCTCCCTCGAAATTATAATTCTGGGATCGATTACTATAATACATGGGCTTTTGGTTAGCAAGAGCTGAGGATGATGATTCCATGTCGTATTTCGAGTTGATGACGAAGTACTAAAATACGTAATAATCCAGTGATGCGCGCGTATCATACTGTATTGAGAAAACGCGCCCGAGCTGAATGATTTTATTTCCTCGAAGATTTTTTCCACATGATGTGATGTGAAGTGTGGACCGAACCCAAAATTTTTTCTTAACTTTCCAAAAATTTTCCACATTTTTATAAACGTTTATAATATGGCCGCGAATGCTTCTCTCTGCGTTTTAGAACCAAATTATTCTTATGTTTTCGGATTCGATCGAAGTCTGTGACCCACTACCACCGTTCTTTTTCCTCGAAGATTTTTTCCACGTGAGAACCGGACTTAAAATTTTTTTTCCTCATTTTCCAAAAATTTTCCACATTTTTAAAAACGCTTACTATGTGGCCACGGATGCTTTTTTATGCATTTTAGGAGGATACCCATTACCATACCTGTAAGACCTCCGACCCAGTTGGGGGGGGGGGGGGGGGTAAATCCGAAATTTTGGGGGGGGGGGGTAGGAAAAAAGTCGAAATTTTTCCCAAAAAAGGCCAAAAAACATACACTTTTTGACAAATTTTTTAATTTTTTCCCAACTGGGGGGGGGGGGGGTTGGGGGGGGGAAATGATTTTGGGTATAGGGTTGGCCGAGTTGGGGGGGGGGGTCCCCCCCCCCAACCCCCCCCCCCCAAGTACAGGTATGCCCATTACCCAAGCATTTTGTTAGTCAGAAACCTGCAAAAATGAGGAAAAAAATTGAGAAAATTCTGGTTATGTTAGTCAAAATGAGCTCATGAAGAATATATTGGTGTACTATAGGAGCGGATAAAGCAAGTTAACGATAGAGTTCTTATGAATTTATCTGCTATCAACATTTCTGTGATTCCGATTCGGATCATCTAATTTTATTTTGTTCTTGGTTGGTCCGGCGCGGAGCGCCGGAAAAATTTTTTGATTTTCATTATCTAAAACGCTGGAAACTGAACCTTCATAACGTTGGGAAATGAATTAAAATCAGACTGATGAAGTGTAATTTGCTTCCCATTCCGGCGCGAAGCGTGGGAAAAATTTTCGGGTTTTTGTATTCTAAAACGCTGAAAAATAAATCTCTCCAACAGATAATTCGCGAAAAAATGTTTTAAAATCGCGGTCTAGAGTGATGTCTTCAATTTCCACCTTCAATAAACGCAAAAGTTCAGATTGCAAAGGTTTAAAAAATTCCAATCATCGAGAGAAAAAATTGAGAGACTTGATGAAAAATCTCTATTTTCGGCGGCGACATAATTGACTGTAAACGATTAGAAAATGAAACGAGCTAACTTGATTGATAGAAGCTGTTGAGTCATTAATTAGTAAGTCGAAGTAGATATGCTAACGGCCGCGCCTGATAGAATATAGTTATAATTATACCCATTACCGGCGCGTAGCGCCGGAAAATTTTGAGATTTCGACCTTTTAAAGTTCACCAAAACGCATCTTTTCGGTTTAGAGTTCCCCAAAATTTTTTCCACAATGAGAACCATACCCAAAATTTTTTTCCTCATTTCGAAATTTTTTTCCTTAAAAGACCCCATTTGATGAAAAAAAACGGTGCCCACTACCCCTAATCCAGGATTTTTAAAAAAGGGGGGAGTTTCCCAAATTTTTTTCGGAATTTACTGAATAAAAAGAACGACTTATTTTCACTCGGTTTATGGTTACTTGGATTAGTGGCTAAATTCTATGTTTGGTGAAAAGTATGAAATAAATAATTTAATT
Organism: Romanomermis culicivorax; assembly: GCA_963922205.1. Lineage (NCBI taxonomy): Eukaryota > Metazoa > Nematoda > Enoplea > Mermithida > Mermithidae > Romanomermis > Romanomermis culicivorax. The sequence goes on along the minus strand of CAWUHX010000313.1, from coordinate 14,285 downwards.
TGGAAATTGTGATGTAATTACAATCAGCGTTTTTTTTGTGCACGGACTTTTGTGCCAATTGGCACAAGAGGCCGAAAAAAATTTTTTTCAACTAGAAATATACTGAAAACTGCAGAAAAGTTCTATGCCAAAAGTTTGATAAAAGGTTAACGTTTAAAACGCATTAATTTTTTGTAAAAATTGTGCTCAACCTATTTTTCAGCTAAACCATGTCATGTCAGTCAGATAAGAAAAAGCTGTGCAAGAAAATGGTTTACGACGACTGTAAAAAAATGGTGTAAAAGAAATGGAATGCTGTCAAAACTCTAAAAAGTCTATAATTGTTTAGGAAGTTCAAATAGATTCACTTTTGGAATTCGACTACGAATATGAATTAAGATCTTTTATATATTTAACAACGACGTAAAGACTAGGGAAAATAAAATCGAAAATTGCGTAAATTTTTGGTCGAAATATTGTACCATTACCAACGACATCGATTTTCCTATTTGAATCAATCAAACACAAAAAGTAAAAAATTGCAGTTTTGAATCCAAATCTGAGTGAATTAACAGAGAATATTCAAAATTTCTTCTCATTCGTCAGTCATTGACAGCCTTTAAAATTTTCTACAATGATACTAATACACTGTTCGAAGAGAAATCGTTCGCTTTCGGGTCAAATATAGGAATAGCAAATATTATATTCATTGATTCGGCGTGAAGCGCCGAGAATTTTTTGCATTTTCACCCCTAAAACGTCTAAAAATCAAGGAAATTTAATGTTTGACCAGCCAAAAATTTTGTGCCAATTGGCACAAACGCTCAAAATTTGTTGTGCAATTTCAAATTTTTGTGTGCCAAAAACCATGTTTTGGCACAAAAAAACACTGATTACAATATGATATTGCTGAAAATTTTATTCTGAAAAAAATTAAGGGGGGAATTCCCTCCCTTTCCCCATCTAAATACGGGCCTGCCCACTGTTTTTTCCCAAATCGTGCTTTTTTGGGGGAAAAATTCGGAAAAGAGAAAAGAACTTTGGGCTTTTTCCCAATTTGGGGAAGAAACAGCGTTTTTTAGTGCGCGGACATTTGTGCCAATTGGGTCAAGAGGCCAGAAAAATTTCTGCAACAAATATCCTGAAATTTACTGTCTAGAATAGTGTCTTCAATCTTCATCGTCTATAAATGCAAAAGTTCATGTTGAAAACGCTTGAAAAATTCCAAGCCCCAAGAATCTCAATTTTCGGCGAAATACTAACTGTTTTTCGGCGCAATACTAAACTATTTCAAAATAAGACGAGTTAACGCAATTAATAGAAACTGTTGAGGGTTCATTGTTTAGTAGAAGTAGATATGCTAACGGCCGCGCCTGAGTGATTATTATATCCATGAATAGTGATTATTATACCCATTACGGCGCGCCGCGAGCGCCGGAATATTTTGAGATTTTGACCTTCGAAAGTTAACCAAAATGCATCTTTTCGGTTTTCAATTCCCAAAATTTTTTTCCATAATAAAAACCATTCCTAGAATTTTTCTTCATGTCCAAATTTTTTCCTCAAAAGACTTCATTTGAGAAAAAAAACGGTGGCCTGGAGAAATGTTTCGCAGTTTTTTTGCGCCAAAACACAAAAGTAAGAAAACGTGCTAAAATAAAAACATCACAAATTGGACACGATTAAAAACAGAAATAAAACAACAGTTTCAACGCAATGTTAATAGAATATGAACAATTTTCTTACATGAAAGTATAGTAGAGTGAGACGGGCATACATGTAATTGGGGGGAAGTGCTATGGGAACTCCCCCCCTCCAGAAATCGTCGATCATATGGCTAGCCACTGGGCGACCGCTCCTCAGGATTTTCCAATTCAATGGCTAGCCATATGGTAGCCGTAGGGACCCCATTCTTTCGATCGGAAAAATACTGGAAAATCTCAATTTTCGAACAAAAACTAGTAAAAAATTTAAATTTTCTCAGCGCTTCTCGCCATGAATATATTTTTTCGGTATTTTTAGAAAAAATACTATTTTTTGAACTATTTTTCGGACCATTTTCGTGAAAAAATCGATTTTTTTCCTTGAGAAACCCCTCCCCCCAAAATTTTGGGAATTACTGACCCCCGGCTAAAAAAAGTCGCCCAACCACCCCCAGACCTCGGGGCCCCGTTACATGCATGGAGACGGGCGCCAAGCTGCAACACAATCATTTCAAGAGCGCGTTCAGTTTTCCCCGGTGTTATTTTTCACTCCACTTTTTCTCTACTTTTCCAGATCTCCGCACATTTTTCAACCCTCGTCGCCCGCTCCATTTATTCAAAATATTCTTTTTCTCGATTCAAAATGACCGAAGAAATTTTGGAAAAAATTAACACATTGTTCGCAAGTCCAACAACAACGACGACGCCCGCCGCCCACGTCGTACCGGATTTCGTACAACGTAGCTTTAGCGTCGACGACAGTAGAATGAACATTACGCCTGGGCGTTCGTCGGCGAAAAATTTAGAAAAAAGCGACGAAAACTTGAAAAACGACGGCGGCAAAAATATAAATCACGTTTTTGGCGACGACGGACACGTCGTCGTTACAATGCGCGACGGATTAAAATGCAGTGGAGACCAATTTTTTTCCAGCGGTGGTTGTTTAGCGCCCTACGAGTACGAGCGCGAAGCCTTCGAAATTATTTTTAAAAGTTTGCAAAAAATGTAAGCAAATAATGTTGCGGATATTCATCGTTACGTTTCCTATCTGCATATTATTTTCCTTCTTTTATATTTTTTAGTTACTAAATCTTTTCATCTATGTTATTTTTGTATTGTTTTTATGTTTGTTTCTTTTTCGTCTTTCTATGGTAACATTTTATTTCTTTCGAAATTATAAAGTTTTCACAGGCATTAACTTTTGCTAATTTTCGGGAACAATCCAAAATATGAAAACGAAATTAGGCGTTCAAATTTTTCATATTTTTTTATTTTTTACTCTATTGTTAATCCTTATATTTTTTGTTACTTTGAAGTGAGTCGTCAAGTGAAATTTTTCATAAATCAAATCCAATAATATATGGGAAGTTTTTATGACGTGTCCCCAATACAGCGAAGTCTCAAATGCAGCGATTCTCAAAAGTGCGAATCTCAATACAGCGAATAATGAAAGGTTTTATGCATACGAGTAAACGCACGCATCATTTTTATAATAAATATGCAAATTAAATATATTATATTCGTTTTTGCTAGTTGAGATAGTCTATTCGCATTTGGCCATCTAAGTTTCACATGCTTTTGTGCTGCAGTTGCGGTAGGTATGCACGAACGGACCATTCCAAAATTGCAAAAAAATATCTGTTAGAGAAACATTTTTGCGAAACGTTTGAGAAAACGAAAACAAAAAATTATCATAAGGATTTCCGAAGTTGTTTTGAATGGAGCTTAATTGCAAAAAATTAAAGTAAAGAAATAAATAAAACAAAATGAAATAAGCAAATAAGATGAAATGAATAAAATAATTAAGCAGTAAGGGCAGAACAAAAAACAAATAATAAAGAAACGAAGAGTAAAATAATGTAGTAAAAAGTAGGTGAAAAATAAAACAAAAGTACACAAGCTGAAAAAATTCAACAAAAAGAACAAAACGTGGCACAAAATAAGAAGAATATAAAAAGAAATAAGTCAATAAAGGAAAAAAGAAACGAAAAACATGCATGTAGATATGTTAATAATAAACAAACCAGAATAAAAAGCCGTAATGTCGGAAAATCACATGCTATAAAGCCACAATGTCAGAAATCTGGTGATTGATGCCAAAATGTGTGACAATCAGTATCCACCAGATCGGAGTAGAGGACCAAATAATCCATGCACCAAATCGTCTACCCCGCCCAATCACTATTCTTCCATTCTAAATATAACTTTTTTGAAAATTCGCCATTTTGAGAATTGCTGTTTTGAGACCTCGATCTTTTGAAAATCGCTGTTTTGAGACATCGCAGTTTTGAGAATCGCTTTTTGAGTCTCGCTATTTTGACTTTCGCTGTTGTGAGTTTCGCGGAATAGGGGGTGAAACCGTTTTCATTCCATGCGGAATATATTTTTGGACAGGATGACATTTCGTGTTTTTGCTGGTTGTATATACAGGGTGGGCCAAAAAAAGGCGACTGGTACTGACTCTCATGGCTTCCAAATGGGTGAAGTTGTTTTAATGCGGTTTCCTGCCGTCGATAGATGAAAAATCTGGCATAAAAACTGCAGAGTTTCAGCCAGATTGCTCGAATATTGGCTGATCAGAATCAAAAATACTAAAGATCGATTTTTTGCATGTAAATTCTGAAAAATTGATAAAATTCAACATGTTTTACAACAGAAAGAGTAAAATAGATCCAATCATAAGAACCACATAACAGCTGAAAACTGCAAGAGAGCCGTTTTAGTGTGTCCTTACTTTCTGTTTCACCAATAATTTGAATCGTTTTTCGATCTGGTCAATGCCAGAATTGATTTTTCTTTGATTTTGCTTTATTTCCAATTTCAAAACAAAAGCTCTTGATTTTGCCGAAATTTTTCCCGCAGTGAAACAAGAAGCTGGTGACTTTGAAATTACGTGTAACTTACAAATCAAAGGTATTCTTGTGTGTAAACAGCTTTGCGAAACTTTTTTCACGAAAGACAACTTTTACTTTGATTTCACAACTTTCACTGTTTGAAAAAGGACCATTTCACTAAATTTCTGTTTGTACAGTAAACACTAGAAGCTTAAAATGTGGCTTTTGTAACAAAGACAAGCAGGGCATTATAATGCAGAAATCCGCATTAGAAAAATTTCATCCATTCGAAAGTTATGAAAGTCAGCACCGGTCGCCTTTTTTTAGCTAACCCTATATAATTGTTCCTTTTCTAGCGGGCTAGGATCACGTTTTTCATATTTGTTTGCTCAACACTTCGTTAACCAAAGTTTTAAAGTAATTTTAACCCAAATTATGGGCGAAAATCCCTCGTTGCCCGCGGCAACGTTAATCGGCGGTATAGAAAACGATCGCGACGAAGAAATTTTTCTCGCTATGCAAAATACGCTCCTCGATTCGCAACATTTCGAAATGTTGGTTCTCGATCGTTTGAAATTATTTTGTAAAACGACCGTCGATGAAAAATTCGTCGAAAAATTATTATACGATTTGAAATTAAATTTCGGCGATACTAACGTTTATCATTTCGACGACCCTCAAGCTCAATTTGGCGAATGTATTAAATTTTCGTTCAAATCAGTCAAAAATAGTCGGAGAAAAATGGAAGATCGACACGTCATAGTGCCCGATTTACGACTAGTTTGTGGGGACAAATTAAAAGTATTTTAGAAGAAATTAGAATATTCTGATTTAGTACAGAAAATTATTGTAAGAATATATATATATGTAATTAGAAGTTACCCGGGAATCGTCGGGCATATTTCTAGCCATATGGGGAATCCTTTGATTCGACAATCATATGACGGAAATAGGCTAGCAATAGGAACTGTATCTTTTTGTTAAAAAAACAGAAAATGTCAATTTTTGGTTTAAAATGGTCATTTTTACAAAGAGAGGTCAAAAATGTCAATTTTTTCGCCGACGAAAATTACTATTCTTGACTTTTTAGGCGCAAAAATGAGAATTTTTTCCTTATTAATTACCCCAGCCTCTAAATTTGTTGTTATATTTCAGAATATTTTCCGTAAACCAGCATCATACTTTGCAGTCTTTGATGGGCACGGCGGCAAAGAGTGTTCATCCTACGCGGCTATACACCTTTTGGGCAATATTGTCGACTGTATCCTTAATGAATACGAAAATAGTCGACAAGTGGATAAAGATACCGTGTGTAGCGCTATAAGAAATGGGTTTTTACGATGCGATAAATTTCTAAACAAAAAATGCGAAAGAGAAGTGAGAAGCTTTTTCCGGAAGGATTCCGTAACTCTTTTTTGTCAATAGATTCGTGTTATTTTTCATTTTCAGAATTTGAAATCTGGCACAACCGCAGCTTGTGCTTTTATTTTCGAAGATTTATTGTATATGGCGTGGGTTGGAGATACTCAAATGATGATATTAGACGATGGTTATCAAATTAACTTCGTTACTTCTAAACATAGTACGAAAAACGAAGTAAGGCTTGTTTACTCCTGTCATTTTTATAGATGTCCAAAAATCTAAAACTACAGGATTGTTTCCAATGCCTAAATCACTATATTTTCGATTCCCTCACTCGTCCTTTTTATCGAAATTTTTTAAATTCAAAATTTGATGCGAAATCTAATTTGGAATACCCAGATAAATTCTCATCTTCATGGTTCAAATTGGCTACAGGGGGATCTTCGAACTTTTCATCGAGGGAGGATGGAGGTATAGGTGAGCAAAAAAAACAAAAAAAAAGCTCCACAGGCATGTTTTTCGTATGAAATATGCATGAAAATCATCAAAACAGTGTCTTCGAAGAAGTTCAGGGGCCGATTCGTATGTAATTAGGATTCCAAGTCCCAAGTCGTGGAAAATCAGTGATTTTTCCAAATTTCGGTTCGTATGAATTTTTACTTTCCAAGTTCCAAGTCACAAGTCTTTGAAAATCGGCAATTTTCCACGTTTCAGTTCGTATGCTAAAAAAATTTCTAAGTTCCAAGACTTGGAATTTCCAAGTGATTCTACCCAATAAAACTGCATATTTCCAAGTGTCGGTTCGTATGCTCTGAAAATTTTCGACTGGGATTTCAAGACTTGGAAAATATTGAAACTTTCTCCCAGTCAAATTTCAGTTGGAAATTTGTTTCCAAGTGTTCCAGTTGCATCTTTGACAGTTTATCTCTTTGTTTTATTATCATGGATTACATGTTTGATGAAGCGCTTCAGCAACAAACAAGGCAATATTCATCTCGAATTAATGTTTATTTTACCCTTCAACCATTAAAGGAATGGTATTGATTAAGTCCAGTTCACAATCGTTTACTGGTTGATAGGATTTCAAATAGCCTTATGCAAAATTGAAGTCGGAAAAGAAAATGACTAGGAATTTTCAATCGAGCATACGAACCGAAACTTGAAGACCTGTAATTCCTAGTCCTTGGGAACTTGGAACTTGAAGTTCCAAGTACATACGAATCGGCCCCAGGAAGGGTGTTTGACGATTTTTTCGGGTCAGGGTGGTGTTCAGGATATCAGGTAGGAGAGTTTACCCTCTACCCGCTATGTGCATGTATACTCTACCCACTATGTGCATGGCTTTAATTATGATTCTGTACGCTATTTTGAGCTATTCAATTAAAATAATTTCGAGAGAAGTATTAAACCTATAAACATATTTTCTGAATTATCGATTTGACGTATTATAGTTCATAATTTATTATTTGGTCTAATTCTAATCCTGTTCCAGGCTGAATGTGCTAAAATAGTTGAACGCGGTGGTATGATATTTAACATTCTGGGTGCAAATCGTGTCAATGGTGTCCTGAATATTACGCGATGTCTAGGTATGTATGTACCTTTGAAAAGATTTTTTCCTCATTTAGCAGAATTTTAGAAATGTGTATGTATTGCCTCATTTTCTGGATAAAAAATTATTTTGGATAATCCTTGAATTTTTTTGAATAGAAAAACTTACTTGTTCACTAAGCAATTTTGGGAAAATATTTCTCATCTTGTTTTTGTAATATGTTGTAAATTTCAAAATTGTAGGAGATCAATTTATGAAGCCGCCGCTGTCGGCGGAACCGGAAATCCAGACTTGGCGATTAGACTCGAGATGCAAAGCGCTACTTGTGGCGTCGGACGGTCTATTCGACGGAATACCGCCTCCTTGTTGCGCCAGTACTGTTAAAGAGTGCGTCGACAATGGAAATCTCGGGAGTAAGCTCAAGATTTAGCGGCTACGCTTGTATACTTTGTCTAATCATTCATTCCCCATTACATAATCTGCTTTTTCCCTCATTTTCACATGCCTCAATATTTTGAAAAATTTTGAGAGGCAAAAATTTTCAACTGAAGAATATCGAAAAATTTGCTTGTAACACACTGCGGAATATACATAATTAAATTATATCGATATTCAATTAGTTGATACTTGTTCAAAAAAATTACTGTTCAAAATTTTATTTCCAACCAGCATTTTTCAGTTACAGGCTTCCTTCTACGTGTACCAAGATCGGCCAAAAAATCTTAGTGCAAAGAAATCTTTTTATGCAAAAAACACGATATTTCGTTTATTTTTGCTCAAACCATATTTCAATATTGCACTTGAGCTCATTTCCTTCTGGCACAAAAGTATAGGGTTTTGAAAATGCAGCTTCCGTTCCGTTCTTATTGTTTTGTTGTTTCGTATATCTCTCCGGTGCTACGCAATTTTCTGACACAAAAATGCTAGAAAATCAATTTAGGAATATCTTATTCAATAAACACAAAGCTCGAAAACATGTATATATTATTCGACAAATTAAAAAATATGTTCATACTTTCATGAGTTTGAAAAAATTCAAATAAAACTTGAAATTTGTGGAAATTACCTCCATTATGATCATGAATTCAAACTTGATCCGTATTTAAAATTATAGTTACAAAAAAGTTCGAAAAATTGAGATTTTGACCTCTTAAATGCGCCAAAATTCATCTTTTCCTTATCGAACCCCCATATTGTTCCCTTTTTCGAAATTTTTCTTCCAGAAAGTTCGATTTGTAGAAAAAAAACAACAGTGAATGGACCAATCAACGAAATGTGCGCTGAGCGCCGGGAAGTTTTCGGTGTATTTTATGATTTTAGAGCATGTAAAACACTTACTTTAAATCTAAAATTGAATGAAAATAACTAAGCTTGTAGCCAGAAATTTTTTTCGAGGGGGAGGCACACATTTTTTCCACGCAATTTACCATAAAATTGTCATTTCTGACCTGACTTTCTATTTTCTGACTTGACTTGAAAAAAAACCAAGCTTTTTTTAACACTTCAAACATTTCGGGGGGCATGGCCCTCCAACCCCCCTGCCTACAGGCCTGAAAATAACTATAATTCACTAAAATATAAATAAAAATAAAATAAAATACATTTTAGGAGCCAAAATTTCTCCTAGATCTAAAATTTCAGTAGCCATTTTCAAATTTTTGACTAATAAAGCCTGCCTTCGGGCTTATAAAAAATTAAATTGAAAATTTAATTATTTAAAAAACAAATCGATGTTATCGTGCCCTGTTGATCGGTTTAATTTTATATTTGTCAAATTTCCAGGAAATTACAGAAGAATATCCTTTCTGGACCCTGCTCCTGGATATTTCAATAACGTTTATTGATTAAGGATTACGTACACTGTCTGTCTGTGCTTACATTGAGACAAAGATTCAACTATTTTACGCTTCAGTACTTTTCGTATCTCACATACTTATTTATCATGGCTTCTTTTACACGTCATCTAATGTATGGATTTTTATGCTTCACTTATTTTCGCTATTATCTTCTTCCTACTCAGCAACTATATTTATGCTAGTTTTTTCTATCATACATATTTATGGTTTTTAATGATGTTTCATATTTGTTTTCGACATACACGGACAATGCTTATTAATAAATGTTGGCGTGGGGTATTAGACCTCATCCAAATATACACTTTTTGCAGCAAACAGACATTTCTTGTTTAATAACAAATGTGTCAATCTATATTTCTCGATGAGATGACATCTATCGGAAAACATAATTTTAAATGTTTATATACAGGATGTCTAAGAAAAGGGCTACCCTCGTCTCTAACTTTTCTGCAACTCAATATTTTTTCCTGCCGTTTCCTACGATAGATAGGGCAACATTCAGCCACAAACCTGCCGAATTTCATAAATTCTGAACTGCTAGTTCTTATTCAAGATACATTTTACGAATCCCAACAAAACTTTGCAGCAAAAAGCTTAATTATTAATATTTTTAATTAAAGTAGAAAAAATTTCATGTGACATGAAACAATAACACGTCAAATATGCAAATCAGAATAATTTCGTTTCTATGTGACCTTATTTTGCTTGATTAACGAGCTTCAGTTGACTTGCGCATGAAAAAACTTGCGCATGAAATTACAACGCGAAAATGTTCTTACATTAATTTGAATTGTTCATTCTAGGGATTATGAAACGGAACCAAAGCTTCCCCGAAGGTAGCTAAGTAGTGTGCGTACGTAACACATGTTAAAACATGAAACAGAAACAAAGCTAAAGAAGGGGTAGCCTTTTTTTAAAAAAAAACATGAAACAGAAACAAAGCTAAAGAAGGGGTAGCCTTTTTTTTGAGACACCATGTATCTCAGAGCACCCCATGGGGGGGGGGTATGGGGGGGGTATTACCCCCGTCTTATATTTGAAAATTCATTTACTACCCCATAAAAACAGCTCACTATACCAAAAAATTTTGGTAGACTTCATCCTCTCCCCAGTAGGTTATACTAATTCGAGAAAAATTGCAGAATGTGTGATTCTGAGGAATTACTCACTGCTCTTTTTGACACATTTACTGAGCAAATGATAATGGGAAAGTATGCAACTTCTGTGCCATATAGCGATTTTTAGGAAAGGATATCAGTACATTAATATATACTACTTGTAGGAAATCATTATAAATATAATTAGGAGATGAAACAATGAATGACTTATGTATATGTGATTAATCAAAAAATCGCCCCTTGGGAAGAAAAACATTATGTTCTTAAAATTCTGCCTCTTCATGCTCTCCTTTCCTTTTCCCCGCTTCTGCGTTGGGTCTTCTGTGCGCATATGGTTACCGTGGTACTTGGTTTGAAACTAGTAGTTCATAGTCTAATGGGATTAATAATACTAAAGCCACATTCAGCATCAGGACTTTCAATTCGAAGCACTTTTCCAAGCCTAATCAGTGATGGGATAAGCCCATACTGTTCCAAACGTTTGTGCCCGATTCTTGAAATGTGCAGGAATCAGTTGGCACAACAGTCTTCAAAGTGTGACTATTCTGTACGTATAATTAGTGCATTAAAGTTGCACGATTGGGAGCTGGAAAATGGAGTTAAACCAGTAAATGATTTTTGACTGTAAAAAGCATAAAGTAGGGGCATTATTCATTTATGTAAGTTGTATGTGGTTAGAGTACTACATCTCCCCCCTCCTTGGCAAAAAGTGGTGAGCAAAAAAAAAAAAAAAAGTCACACCATATTTCAAGTACTACCCTTAAAATTTACGATTTTACCCCTACCTAAATTTTTGACCTTGGGGACCTCTGATGTATCTGTATCATACATGGCCACGGTCAAAATTTTAGGGTAGGGAAAAATCCTAAATTGACATATAGCAAATCATTTTGTGACAATGATAAAAGTCAATTTTAGATGTGTTTGCTTTGCTTTTCGTATTTTTTGGATTATGTTGGTGATAAAAACTGGAAGCATTGATAATCGAAAAAAGAAAACAAGAAAGGAAATGAAATTGGATGATACTGAAATGGAAGATGATGTGTATTTGCCAACCAGTAACTTATTTTGATGTTCTCATACTTATTGTCAACCATATACTGTGCATTGCTTGCATCAGTTATTTGTTGTCAATGTATTTTTCTTTGTAATTTTTGTAATTTTGTCCAAAAATCGCCAGATAGCAAATGGTTACTCTAAAGTTTAGGGTAGGGATAATGTATACCCTATGTATACCCTGTGGCCATGTATGATCTGTATATATCTATTGACTGGGTTGAAAACTGGATTAGAATTTCCTCAAAATCTCTCAGAATTACTCAAACGCGTAATTTGGGACACTGGGGTCTCGTCGTTATCAAGCGACATGTGAAAGGCGGAGGGTCATCGATTGCTCAAAATTTTAGGATTTTTTGAAAAAAAATCGATTTTTTCGCCTTAAAAATCAAAAATGGTTCGAAAAATAGTAATTTCTATCTAAAAAAAACCTTTAAAAGTTGACATTTCTGATCGTTTTTTGTTCAAAAATATCCATTTTTCATAAAAAAAATTGGCATTTCTCAGTCTCAATCTTATGGATAGGCAAATCTTGAGATGGGTTTCTATATAGCTAGCCATATGACCGACGATTTGTAATAGGGTTCTAATGACACTTGTCCCGAATTAAATATATGATGATTGGGGGAAATGCCATAGGAACTTCATCCCCACAAATCGCCCGTAGGAAGCCCATTTTTTAAATGAAAAAACTGAGAAATGTCCATTTTATGCTAGATAATGGTCATTTTTGAACAACGAATGGTCGAAAAATGCTATTTTAAACAGATTTTTATGGTTTAAAATTCTATTTTTCTATCATTTTTCTGGCTATTCAATGACCACCCCCTGAAATTGATCCCACCCATAAAACAACTGTCTGCCCCCTCATACCTATTAGCTTTTTTACACCTAATCTACTTATAAATAACGATATGAGAGAGCAATTAATCTTTTTTCATATTTCATCAATTTTGTGCTATTTCTTGTACATGCATCATAAGAACTTATATCTAAATTTTTGAGCCCTCTCAACCATGCAACTCTAATGTTTGGGCTAAAAATTATAGCGCAAAATATTATAAAATTATTGCAAAATGAAGAATGATAATAAATCAATACCACTCAAGATTGTTTACACACAGTTTTTACAATAGGAATGGTAAATTTTAGTTGAGTAGACTCGCGAATTCCGACGTACGATTTAGCACAAAATGAAAAAAATGATGAAATAGTACCTGCTTTCCATTCCTAATATTTACATACATTTAAAGCCAAACAGACTATAATGCATTTTTTAAATTTATCCATAGAAACAGGACTATAGTCTCTCTTTCCTCAAACATTCTAACTATTGAGGGTGGAAAGCAAGTACTATTTTATGTTTTTATGATTTTCTGGTTTACCATATCTCACATGGGACTACAAATTTGTGGGTCCTCTCAACTTTCCCTTGCTGTTTTTTGACTAAGAAATCCTGCAGTAAAACAATTGGGGAAATGATTTTGAGGGCGGCACTTCTTTTTTGTCATTTTTTATTTTTACATATTATTTGTCTATAAGTCGACTATCTCGTCGAATTTTCAATTTTTTCCGTTTATACTTTAGATGCAGCTAATGTTCTAGTCAATAAAGCCAAGAGCGGAGCTTCAACGGATAATATAACGACGATTTTGGTTCACTTTGATTGAAAAAAGTTTTCGCTTACTCATGGATCCGTCAGTTACAAAGATTTTGATTTTTTCACTATGTAGAAAAATTTCTTCATTTGATGAAAATTGTATCGTTTTTCTTTGTCTCTTATGAGGCGAAAAGATTTATTCATATATTTGATTTTAATTTTGTAAAATATTCAGTTCATGTAAATATCCGATTCAACCTTGCAATTGAAATCTTATTGTTCTGATGTTCAACTGCAGCGTTTGTTGATGACGTGGTCCCTATCAGCAAGTTCAGAATTTCGCATTACTCTACATAACTCGGTCTACTGTAGTTCCAGCCACAAAATTTTTTGATTTTCCGTCGTCCTGCCTGCCAAAAAATTTTTTGATTTTCCGTTGTCCTGCCTGCCAATTCCTTTTTTAAAGGCCAAGTTCCCTTAATTTTCGGACGTTTCATATACTGGAAAACAAAAATTTTCGTGCCACTGTTTTTCCCGCCCAACAAACAATTCCAGGCACTTCTGCAGTTTAGGTGGGAGCACCGTTTTTTTTTTCCTCGAAGATTTTTTCCACATGAGAACCGGACCCAAAATTTTTTTCCTCATTTTCCAAAATTTTCCACATTTTTAAAAATGCTTATAATGTGGCTATGGATGCTTTTTTGTGCATTTTAGGAGCATACCCAAGCATTTTGTTGTATTTGTAGTCAGAAACCTGCAAACATGAGGAAAAAAATTGAGAAAATTCTGGTTATGTTAGTCCAAAATGAGCTCATGAAGAATATATTGGTGTTCTATAGGAGCGGATAAAGCAAGTTAACGATAGAGTTCTCATGAATTTATCTGCTATCAACATTTCTGTGATTCCGATTCATACCTGTACTTGGGGGGGTTGGGGGGGGGGACCCCCCCCCCCCCAACTCGGCCAACCCTATACCCAAAATCATTTCCCCCCCCAACCCCCCCCCCAGTTGGGAAAAAATTAAAAAAATTTGCCAAAAAGTGTATGTTTTTTGGCCTTTTTTGGGAAAAATTTCGACTTTTTCCTACCCCCCCCCCAAAATTTCGGATTTACCCCCCCCCCCAACTGGTCGGAGGTCTTACAGGTATGTTCCGATTAGAATCATCTAATTTTATTTAGTTCAGTACTCTGCGTTGATACCACTGCTTAATCTGATAGAGTGTG